>JBCFYV010009811.1:0-40215 GCA_039000515.1 Timema cristinae | reverse complement strand
TACTTTAATGACCCCCTTTTCTTACCCCATCAAATTGGGTTTGGAAATTTTTTCAGCTGATTTATCCATTTTGTTCTATGGTTTTCCTTTAAATGTTTAACGAAAACCCAGGCAAGACTGTAAAAAATTTTATCTTAAAATTGTTGTTTTTCACAAATTCTTTGACTAATTGTTAAATTTACTCTCTTTTTAAAGAAATCTTCTACATGCAGCCTGGCGACTGTACTGCCCTGGTAGCCAAAGGAAATTTTTCTCTCAAGTCAAATTTGGGTTTTGGAAAAAATTTTTTAATACACGTTTAATTTTTCCTTTTATATTATTGAAAAACTTGTTTTGGCCCTAAATTTTGTTCATTTTTTACTAAATAAATAAAAAATTGTTAAAATCCCTTCGGGTTTTCAAAAAGGGTAAAATGTACCCGGTAGACCTATTTTGGGTTTTACAAATTTTATACCATTTCCTACAAAAAAACATCTCACCCCCCGCGCATTAATTGGTTGAATTTACACGGGGACAAATTTGTTAATTTTCTTTTGCCCAGATTTTTTGATATTCATCACTCACTCAGCACACTCTTTCTTTTTGTTGACTTACATTTTTTTTTGTTTATTACCAAGTTTACTTTTAGAAAAGGGTTTCTAGTGACCAGAACATTTTGGAAAGCCCCAAAATAAATTAACTAAACTACAAGGCCTAGGAAAGTATATTAATTTTGTCAAAACTTTGAATATATTATTTTTATATTGATTGAAAAATTTTTTTAAACATGTTTTTTTTACAGTTAGTGAAACGTGCCCAAATGGTCTATTCCCGGGGTATACTCGAGATAAGAGTTTTTGGCTTAGAAAATTTTAAATTTCATAAAAAATTCGGTTTAACCTTTTTTACGTTAATTAACAAGGACCAAAGTTGTTAAATTAATTATGGTGATCCAGGAATTCAAACCGTCGATTATTAAATGCCCGTCACTACAAAACCCGCTTGGGGGCCTACTTATAACCCAATATAATTGATAAAAAGTCAAATAAAAATTAACTTAAATGAAAAGTCAAAATTATTTCCAAACCCAATAAACAATATAAACCTGAAAATTTTAAAATATAAATTTCAACGTAATGTTTTAAAATTAAGAAATGCAACAAAAATTTTTAAAAGGGTAAAATATTTTTTTTTATTTGAAAATCCGTAATCGAGAAAATTATATTCACATTGTTCCCAAAGGGGGTTGTCAAAAAGAAAAAAAAATTAAATATTAAATGGCCACCAAAAAGTCTTTATTGGGCTAGCAACCCATAAACTAAATGCAAAAAAGGGAATTTTATGGGTCCAAACTTCCCTAAAACTTTAACATTTGTTTGTGTAATATTGGGAGAAAACACTTAATTATTGGGTTTTTATTTGTGATTCTTGACAAGTCGATGGCGTGTTTGTGAAGGGGCCAAAAGTTCACATTACCAAAAGAAAAACTATTGATTCACTATTACTAATTAACGTAAAATAAGAAAGACTTTGGGCATCTGTACAAGGTTTTTATAAGATATTATTCATTTGTAAAGGAAACTGAATTTTCCCTGTTTTAAGAAAAAAGATAAAATTTTGTTTTTAAATAAAGTTTTTAAAACTTCTTTTTTTATTTATATTTAGATTATCTTTTTAAACCCACTTAACTTTAAAGTAAAGGTACCTTGGCTAAAACCAACAAATGTTAAAATATGTTAAAGTAACCCATTAATGTATTGGCTGAAAAGGAATCAACTGAAACTTCCCATGTTAATTTTCCACTTAAATAAAGATCCAGGATCTGTTAGTTAACTGATAATTTTGTACCTAAGAACTCACTTTTTTCCTTTTATTAAAAAATGGATGAACTTTTTAAGTTTTAAGTAGACGGTTAAATATTGTATTGGTTACCTAAAGAACCGTGGGCTAAATTTTTCAGTAACAAAACTTTAACAGTTGGGTAAACTCATAAATTAAAGATAAAACTTATTTTTGGGCAAAATTATGTATTATTTGTTTCTTAAATATGCACTAAATTTATTGTTTACCATTTTATATAGTTTAGATTTAGGCACAATTTGGAAACAAATTTTTCCAATTCAATAAGTATCAAATTTAAGTTTTATTTGTACTTTTCATTTTTCTATTTTAGTGGTTATATTTTTCCTTGTTGAACAAAATTAAAGGCTTCCCGTTTTTAAAAATGAAAGGATCCAATGTTTTAATTAAGTTCACAATCAGTTAATTAACGTGAAATTCCTGGAGGTCTTTTTAAGTAAATTTACTGAAGGTTATCACCTATCGCCACCAATCATAGTAGTGAGTCAAAAAAGCCTTTTTAAAAATTTTTTTGGGGTTTTATGACCAAGGTTTACTCTTTACCTTAAGTTCTATGTCAGACATTGAAACAAAATAATTAACAAAAATAAAAGGGCTAGAATACAAAAATTTATCAAAGAATTTTATTATACCTTTAGAAAAACAGTAAACATTCACAGATCTTTACTTCCAAATAGTACAAATCCCCGTCAAAAATGAGAATGAAGATGTTTGGTTTAAGTTTTCTTAAATACTGAATCGTGATCACACATTGTTTTCTTAAGTTAGAAACCCAAAAAGGAATTTAATTAAGTTAAAAGTTAAGTTAAATTTTGATCCCGCATTAATGAACTTTTAAGGTAAACCAACAACTTGGGGCTCCAAAATTTAAAAAAATAATTTGAATATCTTTTTTAAAATAACAAAATTGACTTCCTGGCTAAACCATTTTCCCAAAGGAACAAATTTATAAGATATTTTAAAAATAAATTAAATATGTTTTAAAATAAAAATAAGACTTAAAAGTATAAAAAAAATACATTTAGTAATCTGCCCCCCCAACCAAACCAAAATTTTTCCTAAAAAACCTATTTTATTTTGATAGCTACTTTATTGAAATAACCATAAATAAATAGAAACGGATTAAATTTGAAAAATGGTGTGTAAACTATTGAAAAGAAAAAACAAAAAATTTTTATTCCTTTTTAAAGGAGGGTTGTTGGCCAGGATCTGGTTCACTCTAAAAACAAGTATCACATTACAATTTCGAACAATTCCCAGAGAAAGTATTAGTTATTAATATTTTCAAAAGTGATTTAATTTCATTACAATAAAATAATGAATGTAAAAAATTTAAATTTTACTCCATTTTAGTTTAAAATTTTTTTGCCAAACCAAATTGTAAAAGAAACCTTTTAAAAAAAAAACCATAAAATAAATTACAATAGCCCTAAAGTCCCCCAAAATGGGCTCAGCTTCACTAATTTTTAAATTTAAGTAAAGTCTCAACAACAACGTTTAATCCTAACGCTTCTCATGTGTTTTTCTTAAAATAAAATTTTCTTTTCCAAAGTTCCAAATAAACGTTTTTTTATTTGGATTCTGGAACGATAAGAAAATGCTAACACATTCAGTAACAAACATAAAGTTGTCAAATTAGTTTCGGTAATTATATTGAGTTTAATTTTTATTTTGTTAATTTAAAAATTACCGTATTATTTTTACTTGTTTATTTAGATTAAGGTTTAATTAATAAATATTTATTAAACTAATTAATTCAAAATTTAATTTTATTTTTATTTCTCCCTTT
This sequence comes from Timema cristinae, assembly GCA_039000515.1. Lineage (NCBI taxonomy): Eukaryota > Metazoa > Arthropoda > Insecta > Phasmatodea > Timematidae > Timema > Timema cristinae. The sequence goes on along the minus strand of JBCFYV010009811.1, from coordinate 36,587 downwards.
TCCTCTAAGAAAACACAAAAGTTAATTAAAATAAAGGGTCTTACTTTTTTTTAAAATTAAACACTTCTTATTTCTTTTCTTAACAACTGGGTAATAGTTGCTCTTTAAACAAGTTACTAAGGTTAATGATAGCACAACTGTGGTTAAATTTCCACTTAAATGTAGGTTTATTTTTATCTCAAATTTACCCTACCTTAACATTAGCTTGCAAATTAACCAAGGAAAGAAAGATTACTAAAAAATTTAATACAAATTTTTCCCAAGATATTAAAATTCCTTTTTCCCCTTTATGTAGTATTCACAAAAGGTCAAAATTTTTTATATATTTAAAGGCGTTTTGGTAATTTTATTAAAACTGATTACGTGATAACCTTTGTTTCTAGTACAACAAATTAATTTACTTAAGAAATTTAAATTTGTAAACCCCGATAATTAATTAAAGGAAAAAACTGGGGTTCCTTTAAAAAGATGTAATTTAATTTTAAAACTTTTGTGGGTTCAAACGAAACCCAAAGGTCAATTTTTTTAAAGGAAAAAATTTTCTAAAAAATGCCTTTAAGGGAAAAAAATGGGGACCCTTTCAAATCCCTTTTGTCCCCCCTTTCACCAAAAAATTAGGCCCTTTTAATTTTATCTTTAGCTCTTATTGAAAAACTCTTAATGCTTAAAAATTAATAAGATGAAAAAAGTCTTTGAAAAGGAAAAAAATTTAGTACTTCTTTTTTAAATAAATATTCATCTAATCCGGGAACCACTTTAAAAATTAATAATTTTCACATAAATAAAATAACCATTAATACTAAAACTTCAAATTTTCTCACATCAGCGATTAATCAACTTTTAAAAAACTTTTTATAACAATTTAAATTTTAAAAGCCCTGAAAACATAGTTCAACCCAATTTTTTTTAATGGTTTCCTGTTCAAACTTTAAAACTAATTTTTTTTAAAAGTTCTTTCTTTTTCATTTCCTTAAATGAGGGGTCACCAATAATAAATCAACCCAGAAAAACAATTTTTTTTGTTTGCCCAATATTTTTTTTTTTTTTATTTGAACTTTGTTCCATTTTTAAACATTTTTTATTTTAAATTTATTACTCTACCACATTTTAATTATGGTTAATGGCTAAGTAATTTCAACATCTGAGTAGATTTTTACATATTTGGGTTTCAAAAAAAAACAAATCAAAAGATTTAAAAGGGGAAACCCTCTTGCCTCTAGTTTTTAATTTAAACTTTTGAAATTTTTTTTAAAAACCAAAAGGCTAAATTTGCCAAAAAATTCAGCCGAAATGTTTGTTTAAACTACGTGGTTGATTCCAGGTAAATGTAGGTCTTCATTTCATCTCACAACACCCCACCATTACACATTAGGTTGGTATAACCAAACGGTAGTAAGACGCGGTGCTAATAATAAAAATAAACAAGGTTTTTTTATCTTTTTCATGGGGAAAAAGTTTCAAAATCTCCTTTTTAATTACCCAAGCTTCTGTGAAAAATTTTCAAACTTAAATTTCCCCTCTATGACTATAGCACCAAAATGAATCGGGGGCAAATTGTGCCACTTATTATAGGCCAAATAATCGGGGGTTTTGGGAAATTGGAAATCTAAACGGGGGGGAAAAAGATTGATAAAATTCTTGTGCAAAAATTAAAATTTTAGAAAAAGATTTATTGTCTGTGCATGTTAAAAACCTTCTGTAATTTGGTCGCTCAACTTTTTGAAATCCTTTAAAAATTTTTAAAAAGCTTTTTAAAATTTAGTGCAAATTTATTTGGGTGATTCCTTTTATTTAAAAATCTTTTATCCTGAATCAACTCTTCATTTGAGCAAACAGCCCAAACAAAAATTTTAAGGTTTTAAAAATTCTGATTCCCCTCAAACTTTTATCCAATTATGTCTAGCTCAAATCATTCCACCCAATGGGGTTTTTTTTTCTTTAATTCAACAATTTTTTTTGGTAACATGTTGTCTGTCTTTTAACCCAAACGGGTTTAAAACCACGAAAAAATTTTTTTGCCCGTGAAATTTTTTATTTTTTATTTTGAAATGTTTTTTAAAAAACCTTTTTAGTTTAAAATTCTCCCATACAGGCTTCGAATTTCCCAACACTGATATTTTGAACAAGTTTACAAAAATTTAAAAATTTTGGGGAAAAAAGTTAAAAATGAAAAATTTCTGCTTTAGTCTTCATTTCATGATGAAGTTTTTTTTAATTTAAAAGGCTGAATTTCCCTGAATAGCTCTATTTTTCTCTGGTTTGAGTTAATTAATTTGTTTCATTTAAACTCTAATTTAACACCCATTAAACTTTTTAAAGTGTGTTAATAACAAAAATGTAAAAATATGTTTGATTTTTTCAAGGGGCAAAGGAAAAAACCCTTTAAAATCTACTTTTTTACTAACAAGCTTGTTTTGTGGCTTTCTCTTATTCCCTGCCAAAAACTCATCATCGGAAATTTTACCAATTAGGGGAAAAAAAAAATTACAGGAAGGAAAAATCAAAACCTTGTTAAAAATTGGAATTTGATGAATTTTTTCCCTGTCTTGATTACAACAGCCCAAATTCTAAATTAAAATTTTGGCCAATTTAAATGAACTTTTTGAGGGATTTTAGTAAAATTTTAAAACTCATGAAGTGCCACTGTGGTGGCAAGTGAAACTAAGTTCAACCATAGACACAAACAGGGGACTTCAACGTTTTTTGGGAATATTCTCACATCACCTCAAAGGGGTTTCTTTCCAATTACCAAAAACATTTTATTTGGGGATAAGCGTTACCAATTTAAAAACAGGAAAATTCAACCCCAAAGAATCATCACAGTATTTTAAAATTTCTTGAACCTAGATGCTGAGTGAATTTTTTTCTTCTGCTCAGGGTAAGAATCCCGGGTGATGGAGTAGGAGGTACTATGAAGAGAGAAGCCACAAAATAAGCTTTTTAAGAGCCTATACAAGTCAGATCCTCCCCCAAAGTTTTGTATCATTTTTGCTGTGAAACATCAAAGGCATATCTTACTTTTTTGTTTCAACAGTGCTAATAAAAACGTATGAAGAAGTGTTGAAATCTAGAGTTGAAAAATGCAAATCAGTACCTCAAACCAGAGAAAAGCATAGATTTCTACCTTTCAGCAAATATGCAGTAAAATGTTACCAAACATCTGCATCTCAATGAATATGAAGATCTCCAAATAGCAATGATACAATCTAGTATCAACAAGTCTAACTATTACATAGCTTGTATTTATGATGAACTGTGGTGGCTTGCTGTAGTTGAAAATATCAGTTGCAAAAATGAAGCCCTGTATGTGAAGTTCTTCAAGCCTCCAGGTTCAAGAACATCTTTCCAGAAATACTGCAGCATCATAGATTCCATTATCAAGGGTCATTAGAATTTATTTAGCACTGTGTCTTACAGCCCGTTAAGGTTATACGCTTAAGTACTAATTACGCTAAGGGTTAAGAATTTGGGAGGTGAAATTAAGGAAATGAACCCACATTGGGTGGAGAGAGAGGTGGAGAACTAATTAGGACACCACCACCCAGTCCGCCAAATCAGATTCGAACCTTGATTTCCCCGTCCTGGGCTGTCTAGCTCAAGATGAAACTAGCACGCTAGCTAACTATGCCGAGGCGGTTAAGGATCCTACCACACCTACAGGAAGGAGTCACCAGATCATTGATAAACTTTGCACTGAAATATCACAGCTTTACAAATAAAGGATGTCAATTTTAAGTGTGAGCCACAATTTTTACATTTATGAATTTTGGGTCTTGTTAATCACTATATAGAAATAAATAAAACCTGTTAAGTCTAATACTCCAAATTCTTAGCACAAGTAGCTATCATACAATACTTTATCTCCCCCCCCCCCCCCCCTTCCCAGTTTAAGATTTTCTCGGTTTCCCCACCTGAGATATTAAGGCCTAAATATTTGAAAATTTAAGTGAGTGGCCATGTTTAGGGCTTAGTAAAATAAGGGGGGGAAATTTCTAAGTCTTGAAATATCACAGAACAAGACATTGGGAGTAGATGAAAAAATGGTGAGATTTTGAAGCTTTAGATTAATTTCCTTCATGCTCTTCAAAAGGCTTAAAAAACTGTGTTTTTAATTAAAATTTATGCTGAATTTCAGGCTAAATTTCAGCCATTTAGGTTACATTTAGACAAAACTACAATGACATGAAATGTAGCCTATTTCTAAGAGCAGAAGAATGGTTTCTGTCCCAAGTTTCTAGATCTTTTAGTTCCCAAAATATTTCAGTTTTTGTAAACATAAAATTTATCAACTTTAGCATCTGCCATGTTGAAAAGGTGGCCGTAATGGAAAAACTGGTAGGAATAAATTTAAAATAAAAAGGTTTTTTAACTAAATGAAACATGTAGGAACATGTGGGCAAAATATTAAAATTTTCAAAAATTGTCATGCAACACCCTCTGGTTGAATTCATATGGAAAGACCCGCCTATGTAGCTTTATTAATTATGCCAATAGGTGAAGTTGAATAAGGTTGTATTTAATGAAAGTTTATCCACATTTGTGTGAAGGTCGAGTGGAAAACTGTTTAGGAAAAACTATCCTCACTACATCCTATCAGGATTTGAACCCCTATCTCCCCTCATCAGCATTATAGTATATTGCAAGAATAGCACCTTAGACTATGCAGCCACCGAAGTGGGTCGTTTGTTTATAAATACTGGCAACTTAAGATCACATTTTAACTAAGACTTAAACCTAAAAACTTTTAAATCAAAAAAGAAACTAGTTTATATCGACAGATCTTTATAATATGACTAAAACATAAAATGTCAAAATTTAACTTAATCCCCCAACACAACTTTACTTTACATATTATAAGAAATCTGGATTGTTGTAGTTCTTTAAAAATGGGAAAGGGTAAGAGTTGTAGACTAGTAGAAGCTGTTGATATAAATTTCACCGAAAATTAGTTTTTTAATTCCAAATCAGGATATAACACAGATGGGTAGTAGACGGTACTAAATAAAAAAAATCCAAGTCTTTATTAAGATATTTAAACTTAATTTTTGTAATAAGTGATAATAGGTGACATGAATATCCATTTGAGTTTTTTATTCTTGCTATAATTTTTGTCGTAAATTGAACACACAATAAAATAATTATCACTCACAAAAACTCATTAGTTAAGGATTGATTATACTAATATAAGTAAGTTAGGAATAATTGAATTGACAAATGAACTATCCTAGGTAAAAATTTTTATGAAAAAGGTGACCTGGCGGGCTAGGGGTAAGGTCAGACTTCTGTGCTGGGGTCCGAGGTTCAATCCTCGGTCTCCGGCACAGATATATCTGATTGCCAAACCCTTCCTTCACCTCCGACAAGATATTATTAATCAAAACTTGTGAATGTGTGGAATGCCAAGCCTCCACTGTGGTTCAGGATCTCACGTTAAACTTTAGGTCCTCCATTTCATCTGACAACCACCCTCCCCATTACACATTAGGGTAAGTGCATATAACAATTAAAAATGTTAAAATGAAGAATACATAAAAGGGTAAGAACAATACTATAGGTCATTGTTGCCCATATGGTGGGTCGTGGCCCTGTACGGGGCCACAAAACCAAAATTCCAAGTAGTATAAAAAAAAAATCTCTAAAACCAAGGTGTTCATTATTTCATGAAACTAAAATATTAGTAAATAATGTTAAATCGAGGCAATGTAACAAATAATTCAATTAATCAATATGAATGAAGCACTCTTTCACATCTGTTCGCTATGCCGTTTAACAGTCTTGTTCACTGCAAAGTAGCCCAACCAATGGCGAGGCTGCGCAGTGGTGGTAGAGACATGCAACCGCACTTCGTCGCCACCACACCAACCAAACCATCTGGATTTTGTTTAAGTGCCCACCCACCCCCTCCACTTGTTCAGTTTGAGTTAAGTGTTGAGAAAAGAACTTATATTTTCTCTTGTTAAACTGATTACTTTAATTTGGTGATGGATGAATGGGTAATAAAACAACAATGTGTGGTTACGAACTCTTCGACTAGCACCAATAAATAATCAAGTTATATGCAGCGGGTACAAGTTCTGAGAGTGGCACCAACAGACAATTGAGTGATGTGCAGCTGGGTACAAGTTTTAAGCACGGCAACAACAGACAATCAACTGATGTGCAGCTGGGTACAAGTTTTAAGCATGGCACCAACAGACAGTCTAGTGCTATTTAGCTGGGTACAACTTATAAGAACGGCACCAACAGACAGTCTAGTGCTATTTAGCTGGGTACAACTTATAAGAACGGCACCAACAGACAGCTGAGTGATGTGCAGCTGGGTACAAGTCCTGAGAGTGGAACTAACAAATAGCTGCACAATGTGCACTCTACTATTATAAAACAAGGAGTCCTGGACCGGACAGTATTCTGAGGCTTAAATATGATTCGATTTCATAAAGGGGTGCTGATGAAAAACCATTATGTGTTATTTGATATGCGACACTTTCAAACGAGTCCATGAAACCTTCAAAGTTGAAGCGGCACTTAGAATTGAAACATCCAGAATACAGTATTAAGCCATTAAAGTTTTTCATAAGTAAAAAGAGAGAATTAATAGCTACCAAAAAGACTACCATGATGTCCTAGAATTTTTCTCAGGCTGCTCAATCCTAAAACGTTGTAATAGTTTCTTATGAAATATCAATATCAATTGATAAAACTGGTTATCTTCACACAATTGCCAAGAAATTAATAGTCCCATAAATTGAAAAATCTTAGCATCACGAATATTTGTAAAAAATAGAAAAATTAATTTAATATGCAGGCGCTATCAAATAACAAACACAATGAAGCATAGAATTGTGGAGAGTGGCAGATAATATTGAAGTAAGTGTCGTAGATCACTTAAAAGAGTGTATTTTTTTCCCCTTGCAAGTTTATGAAAGTACAGACATATCAGACAGTGCCAATCTAATGTGTTTCATGTGAGATACGATTTTGACAATACAACTAACAAAGAATTTATATTTTTTAAACCTCTGACAACAAAACAACAGCTGAAGAAATTTTTAATTTGATTGATAATTACATCAATCAAAATTGCATTGAATAAAATAAATATGTGGGACTGAGTAATGATGGAGCACGCACAATGACAGGTGCTTGTACTGTACTTTTACCAAGGATCAAAGCCATAGCATCAAACTGTGTATGAGTGCATTGTAGCATTCACAGATAAACATTAGCCACATAAAAAAAATACCATTGCTTTTAACTACAACTGTGCAAGAGTGTGTAAACTTTATAAAATCTCGTTCACTGAATTCAAGAATACTTTCTGCATTGTGCAACGAAATGGGGAGTGAACATGAACATCTTTTTTACACTGCGTGTGCAATGCTATCAAGAGGGGAATGTTTTAAGAAGGCTTATTGAAATGGAGGAACAGTTTTACTGTTCTTAGAGCAACATCCCCCAACGGCTAGGGATGAATATTTGAATTCAAAGACATTTTTTATTATGTCATTTGGTTAAACAAGGTAGCCTACTTTTGTGACTTTTTTTTAACAATTTAAAGCTGAAAATAGGTAGGAATGTATCTGTTTAGAGTGCAAAAGAAGGTGGAATCTGCAGCCAAAAAACTCAATTGGTTGTTCCTTTGTGTGGATGCAGGGAAATTACAAAGTTAACAAAATTACATAAAAAGTATAACATGAATTCCATGACGGATGAGATTTCAGCTACTATCAAAGAATATCTGGTGATTTTACTTAATTTAAATGTAGGCCTAAAAATTCAACTCTTTAATTATATTCCCAAACTGGCAAGCAGGTCCAAACTTTATAGTGTTTATGTTTTTGTTTGAGAAGAGGGAGAAAAGGGAGCTAGTTGTCAGCTGAGTTTGGCAGCTCACTGGCTAAGGACCAGGTGGCCAAGAATAGCTAGACAGTGCAAGTGTTAAATATAGCCTGCAGTGTGCCAACACGCTGATTAGAAATAGTCCACCTTACACCAACCCGCCATGTTGCTAAAAGTAAATGTCATTGGGGAGAAAAAAAATGGGTAAGGGGTGGGGGTGAGTGCATTGGTGGTGCCATTAAATGTCGTTTTTTTCTGTTTGGCATGCATTTGGACTCAATAGTTGAGTTTTTTTTTATTTATTAATTGTCTAACATTCACACAAGATGCTTGCATGAAAACGTCAGTTTTTTGGGGCCTAATTTGGATTCAATGAATTTTTGGCTCAAAAATTTTTGTAAATTTTTTAAAAGGATAGTAAAAAACTAAAGGGGATTAATAAAAAATTTTTTTGATAAAAATTTTTAAATTTTTGGAGAAAAAGTATTGTATAAATAAAAAAAATAAAACTTGAAATTTTGATAAATGTCGAAAATTTCATGCCCCTCTAAAAACAAAAAAAAAGGGGTTTCTAAATGCCATTTTGCCCGTAATATCTTGGTCTAAGCCGAACGGGTTTAAAAAACATGGTATCTGGGGTTTATTTCATGCCCCCTCCCCCCCCCCCCCCCCCCCCCCCCCCCCCGATTTTTTTTGGGGAATTATTACCAAAACCAAAATTTTAAAGGGGTTTAGAAAAACTGAAGGTTAAAAAAAGAAAAAATTAAATTTTCCCCCCAAAATCTGCTCTAATGATTTTGATTACATTTTATATTATGCACTGTGTACATCTTAAAAAGATGACATTTTTCTTTTCCTCACGAAAATAACTCTGAGAAAATTTTTTCCATTTTGATCTTTTCCAAAAAACTTTTTTAGAAAAAAAAAATGCTTTTTTATAAATTTTAATTTACTTTTAAAAAATAAAACGCTTTTATTTGAAATATATTTTTTAAAATCAAAATTTTTGATTTAAAAGGAAAAAAATATATTTTTTAATTCGGGGCCTTTTAAAATTAATTTTTATTTTTTCCCTTTTGGTGAACAAAATTTTTCTCTTTTCTAAATTTTTTTCTCTGACAATTTTCCTAGTTCCAAAAATGCCTTTAAGAGTAACATGGAATTTTTTTCATTTATGATAATGGTGTATTGCAAAAAAATAATTATACCCTCTTTTTTTTGGGTTTCACTAATCTTATGATTTTTTCTCAAAAACTTTTTAAGAAAAAAGCGGGTTTTAAAAAGTAAATTGTGGTTCATTTGAATTTAAATTGGTCGGGGTTTTGGCCCCCTTAGCCTCAACCATTTAAATTTAAAATTTTTATATTAGTTTGCCTTTTTTTAAACATATTAAAAAGCTCAAGAAACTGAGAAACAAACTGATAAATACATTTTTAAATTTCCCATTCATCTAGGCCAAATTTAAAATTTTTTTTAATTACTATAAAAAGGGTTTTAAATTATAAAAAGTGGGGGTTTTTTATGGTAATTATAAGTTATGAAACAACAAAAACCAAATTTTGAAAACAATATAATTTTTAAAATTTCAATTCTTTAACTTCTTTTTTCGGGCCTTTAAACTTTTAATCTTATAGTTTTTCATTATTTAAAGTCTTTGTTGGAATTATAAGTCCCTCCAAATTTATTACTTTTTTACTTTTTAATTTTAAAACATCACAATGAAAATTTAAAAAAGCTGAACCCCGGGAGCTGGGAAAAAGCACCTGTTGGGTTGCAGGGTTGGGCTTTTAAAAGGGGGGGGGAGTTTTTGGGGCCGCCCCTGGCCAATCACACCGCGGGTTTTAGCGTAAGTGTTTTACACTAAAGTGGAAGGAAAGCTCAGACGCGAAAACGGGCCCGGGGTTTCCCCCCAAACAGATTTAAACCGTAAATTCCCAAAAGAAAAATTTTGTAAAGTGGGCAATAGGGTTCGGATGGGGGGTAGAGTTTTTTAAAAACCCGGTGGCTAAATGACCACTATTTTAAAATTTTAAATTTTTCTAGTCATGTCAAAAAAATAATTTTGGGTTTTTCTACAAAATAAAACCCTGGTACAAAATGAAAAAAAAATTTTTTTTAAAAAAAAACTTTGGATTCTACTTAAAAAGAATCTCTTTAAATCGGGTATTCCATCTACCCCCACCATTATCTGAAAAAAACCCCGAATGCCTACTGGAACCTACGACCCGCCGGGGACGACAAACCTTTTTTTAAAGGACGGGGTAGGTGGGGGAAATAGTTACAAAAAAAGCGTCCAACGATGGGGATGGGGGACCAAAACACTGACAATAGCAGGGGACTATTACCTTTTTCAGGGACCCCTTTTTTTTTAGTAGATTTACATAAATGCCATGTTTCACATACTTTTCCCTTCATAAACCCCTGGTTTGGAATTTTTTTCATTATTGGAAAAAATTTTTGGTGCAAAATTTTTTTTAATTTCGGATTTTTAGGAAAAAATTTTTTGGGTTTTTTCATCATTTTTAGGCATTCATATTGAATAAAAAATTACTTTTTTTTTTAAAACTAAATTTTTTTAAAAAAAGAATGATTACTAAAACATAAAAAAAAATTTAACACAGTTTTCGGAATAGGGGAAAAAAGCAGGCAATGAACGTTTATCCTTTTTTGCACATATGATGGGGAAAAAACACATTGGGGTTTTTTTTGTTTTGGGAAATAACTAAAGGTTTTCTTTGTGAGGGGGTAACTAAAACCTCTGAACCCGAAAAAGAAAATCAATTAATCCCGAATTCCCAAAGTCCCCCAAAAATTAAAAAAAATTTAAAACCCCCTTTTTTTTTTTAACGCCATTTTCCCCCTTCAAAAAATTGAAATAGGTTTTTTTTATTTTTTTGAACCAATTAAAAAGAACATTTTTTTAACAAAATTTTTTAAAAAAAATTAAAAAATCTGGCCCCAAAAAAATTTCTTTTTTTAGGACATCATTATCAAAAGAAATTTTTTTTTCTGTTTTCCAAAAATTAGGGATGAAAAGACCCCAAAAATATTTAAAAAAAAATTTGGTTTTTGAATCTCTCAACCCAAAATCAAAATTTTTTTGGGTTTTATTAAAAACATAAAGTAAATGGAAGACACTGAAAAAAGAAAAAAAAAGAAATTTAATTTTGGGTTTTCTCCAAACCCAAAAAAAACTTTTGAAAAATTTCCTAAAAATTTTGAATATAATTTTATTTAAACTTTAGTGTACTTAACTCTACATAATAATTATAAAACATGTTTATTGATAAATCCAAAGAAATACTAATCCCACAAGCCCTTGAGTTCCCACAAAATTTGCAGTACCATTTATATGTTGGCAGTGTTGCGGGGCCCCTGTCAATATGCACAACACGAGCCCGGGGGGCCGTACCCGGCCCAACGGGGCCTTCAACCCTGAGCGAGTAGCCATTCTGGATGCGGGGCGCAGTATGGGAAAACTGATTGACCGTAAGGGTGGGGAGTTGTGCGTAGAGAGTGAGATCCCTGCCATGGGACATCCTGCCTTCACCCTTAAAGAGAAGGATACAAGGTAGGCCTACATCGTTAATGAGGGTAGGGGGAAGGGTCGGGTAGTGGGATTACTTACATGGGTATAAACTTTGTACATGGACATGGGCACAGAGCGATTATTTCTTCAACTAAACCTGTTCTTGTGAAATATGTTTTTTTGTTTTCAGAGCTTAATGCAAGTCTGCTTATTAGAAACTAAGAATTAAATTATTAAAGTAATCTTAATCTTTGACCATACCAAGGTCACACACAGACTGCTTTAAAAGTGGTTAGGCCTAGTTCATTGTCTGAATCACACACCACTTTAAATAACCAAGGACCCATTACTTTAAATCAATTAATTATCTATAAGATTTTTAAACTGTTAAAAATGATGTACAGTAGTTAGTTGGAATTTTAATAAATCTTTAAAACAAAAAAATAGTAAAATGCTACTAATCAATACTATTTTTTTATTTTTAAACTGTTAAAAATGATGTAGCAGTAGTTATTGGAATTTTAATAAATCTTTAAAACAAATAAGATAGTCAAATGCTACCAATCAATACTATTTTTTTATTTAGAAAATATGCATACTATATACAATAGATTTGTTGAAAGTTGAGTGATGAATACTACATGCATGTCTGGGGTTTATAACATTGGAGTGGATTGTTTCATCTATCTTTGAATCCGGGGAATAACAAAATTAATTTTGTTATAGTGAATTAAGCTTACTACATACAATTGGGCTGGGTTTTAAAATCTAAAAAAATTTAAAATGGAGCCTGAAGAAAATAGAATCAAATTCTTAAAGTATCTATAGGGATTGTCATAAAGATTTTTTTAATCCTTTTTAATTCTTTTTTTAAAATTATTTGATTATTTGAAATTTATATCACTTGACAATGTTGCTATTATGTATATATTTTTTGCAAAGGGGCGATCATAATTTCCGGGGGCCCCACTCTGTCTATGCAGAAGACGCCCCAAACGCTATGATGCCGGTATATTCCGAATAGATATTCCGTATTAGGTAAAAATTTTGGATATCAAATTTGGGTATATGTCATTTGTTTATTATTTTAGCTTTGACATGCTTAGTTTCAAATTTTTTACTGGTGAATTTCGCCTACCTGCCCTGGTTATCTTTGTTCGCTTGATCATAGATCAAGATAAAGATTTGTTTGTACTTCTCCAAGAGATCTCTTTAAAGGACCTCTATTGACCAACTTTTCAGGCACTGGGAAACCTATATTAATTTATCTTTTTTTTCTCTATAATCAAACTACACAAACAATTGCAAAGTCTATATTAACATTGATGTAAAATTATTTGGGTGGTTGATTACTTCTGTTGCTTGTGAGGGCTTATGAGCGAAATTAATCATTCATCCTGTATTCAATACATGGAACCACAAAAATACACTGCTAGTTGTGCACTCATGCCCCTTTATTTTTACACAGGGAACTTGTTTTTCAAAACTTGGATATATAGAGATGAGTTATTTTTATTCTGTGGTTTATCATCCTCCACGAAAGGATCTGGTGCATTTCCTAAACTTCATCCTTGTTACTACAAAGTAGATGGCTTAACTAGATTACTGGCATGAAAGTATGCTAATAAGCTTGTGTGTGATCTCGAACTTAGGGAACAAATTTTGGACATTGGATGTTCCCAAAATTGGACGCAAAAATTACCTACTTTAAAGAGTAACAATTAAGAACCCTCAATCAATGTCATGTTTGTATGAAAATGTTAATTAATTGTGGGCCCTATTATTAATTTACTAAAGTTGAACTTTATCCCTAGTGGTGACCTGGTGGTCTAGGGGTAAGGTGCAGACTTCTATGCTGGCGGCCGGGGTTTCAATCCTCGTCCCGGCACAGATTATCTGATTTCCAAACCCTACCCTTCACCTCTGACAAGTTATCTTGTAAAATGTGGGGAATGCCAGGCCTCCACCGTGGTTCGGATTCCACTTAAACTTGGGTCCTTCATTTCATCTCGTAATCACCCTCCCAAATTACACATTAGCGTAAGAGCGTATAACCCGAACGGGTAGTAAGACGCGGTGCTAAAAATAATAAAAACTTTATTTTCCATTAAAGTAGATGGGTCCTAAACTCAATCACTTTATTTTACAACTACCTATAAAGCACAATTGAGTTCCATTAAAAAACATGACCAAATTTAATATAATTGATTGTAATATTCTCCCAGAAAATATTTAACTCAAGAAAAAAATTTTTTTTACACAAAATAATGACAAAAGGGGCTTTTAAAAACCCAAAGAAACACTAAATAATACATACATCTTTACAAACTTGAGTCACAATATGTTTATTTTTATCTTATTATTTGGAAGGGTTCCTTTTTTTTTTTTTGTGCCAGCATAGATAATAATAGTTGTATATACCTCTTATATTTTGGAGTATAACAGAATAGAGAGGTAAATAGCCACACTGGTCTTACTTAATTTATTCGACCATCAAAATTTTATTGCATTATTTTAATAAGTGTATAAATATTGATTCAATAATTAAAATCAAATTTCAGTTCTCGAGTTATAAGTAGTCAAACTTACTATTTTAAACCATTTTTCGTACTAATTTTAAAGTAAAGTAGTTAATGTATGGGGTTAAATTTATTTTTACTAGACATTATATGAAGTATAAAACAATGAAGTACTTAAAAATTTTAAATAAAAATTAATTTAACTATTTAAAAGTTGTAAAATTACAAAACTTTTGATCTTATACAAGTACTTTTCGTTTTATGCCTCATACTTGATTTTATATAATTTTAGTATTAATGCCGTTATTTTGATTTGCTTGGTTTATTAGTCTAATTCTACTCTTTATTTTATTATTTACACCACATTGATCAATGCAAACGTAAATTTAAGTCCATTTCCGAAACTTCTTGCTTTTACTGTACCTACCAAAAACAACAGATTGCCGCCAAGGAAAATAGGGCTTTCCCTGGTCTCTGACTAATGACTTACCCTTAATTGCTTTTTTTAGCACCGCACTTAATACCTGATGACAAGCTGTGACATTTTTTGTCTTTTCTTCCTTCCTCTAGTAATTTGGCACTTGGATAATATTGTACTGTTTAAGTTTTATTCTTCAAAAACAAAAGTGTCAAAAGGGAAATCATCTCTTGGTAATTCAAAAAGCTTATTGATTTTAAACCTAGTGTTTATCTGTATATTACAATTAACTTCATGAATATATAAAAATATACGAGTTTCACTTTTATTACGGTTGTAAATTGAACATTAAAAAGATCTTAAAATTTGAAAATTTATCTAATGTCATGATTTCTGCATTTCTTTAAGCATTTTCTAAAAAAAATCATAATTTTTTCCTGTTTATTTAACATGGCTAAAGTTAACCATAAAAAAGCAATGTTCATCAAAACTAAAAAACAAAACAAAAAAGGGGAAATCGAACAAGAATCGAAAAAAACTTAAAACAATGAAAGTTTGATCTATGATGTTTTCAGGTACGTTTCAAGGCCGCAGGGGGGGAAGGAATGGGGGTTTTCAAACCCTCTCCAAAATTTATGAACAAAATATATATGCTTTATTTATGTTCAAACAATATCAAAATTAAGATAAAAGTACAAATTAGGGGGAGGTGTGTAACCAATAAAAAAACACTTCAGAGAGCTACTAAGGGTTTTAATATTAGAATTTTTCCTAACCTTCAGCATTAGGGGAGTTATGTTGCCAAAAAAAAACATTTTTGATAGCTTTTTAGAGGTTTTTAATATTCAGATGTTTCCACCTTTGGCAATTATGGTGTTAATATCGCAAAAAAAACTTCAGAATGATTCTAGAGTTGTTTTAATTAAATTTTTCCTAGCCTTGGCACTTATTTGTTTGTTATGTTCCAAAAAACATTTCAGATAGCTTCTAGAGTTGTTTAATATTTAGAATTTGACCTAGCCTCTGGCAGTTAGGGATTATGTTGCAAAAAAACTTCAGAAAGCTTCTAGAGGTGTTCAATATTTAAAATTTGTCCTAGCCTCTGGCACATTTAATTTAAATTCCCCACAAATTTTTATTTTGAATTACGGCTTCCTTAAATAATTATAATGAATAAACAACACACAAACTGCAAATCATTTTAATTACAGGAATGTCCGTATGGAGAGATACACTTTAATTAATTAAATTTGTTTCAAAAAAGACACCTGTACACTAGAATAAAATTGGTCCAGGTACTTAGCACGTCATTGTTCTAGCACTGACCATCCAGGATTCGTCCTCGCTCATGATGATATATCCCCGCTCACTGGCGATATAAAAGTGTATTCAGTTCAATATAACTTAGGGAAATATATAGCATAGGCCTTTATCAAAGGTACAGCTTTAGCTCACATGATTTGATGTATGAATTAGTGAACCCATTTCTATAACGTTTCTCGTTGTCAAATAATCATCTTCCTATTAAAAACATCTAAATCAAAATAGCAACTTATCCACTAAGAATCTTAGTTTGAATTACAACTTCAACTCGGAACCCATGTTTGTTTATTGTTCCGAGCCTGGTTACCAGGGTTGAAATACTCATTTTTTGATTCGCTAGGGCCTGTTACCAGTTGTTATCATAAAATTCTATTTTATGTCCCGGATCCTGGTCTCCACTGGGTTTATAAAATTTTATTTATGTCCTGGGGCCTTGCTACAGTGGTTTTATAATATTCTATTTTATATCTCAGGGCGTTGTTACCACTGGTTCCCTAATATTCTATTTTATGGGCCCCAGGGCCTTGTTTCCACTGGTTCATAATATTATATTTTATGTCCTGGGACTTGTTACCAAATTGTTCACAATTTGTTATTATTTATGTTTTGGGGGGCCCGGCTATTTTTGGTTTTTAATAATCTATTGTCTTATGTCCCAGGGACTGCTTACCAGTGGTTTAAATATTCCATTATTTGATATTCCGGGGCCGGGTGGCCACCAGGGTTCTAATATTCTATTTTTTATGTCCCAGACCCTTGCCAAATAGTGGTTCATTATATTCCATTATTTGATGTATCAGGCCTTGTTACCACTGGGGTTTATAATCTAAATTATTGTTGGGTTCCCGGGGCCTGATTACACGAGAAGGACATGGGCTTGTACCAACTGTTGAACTCGTGCATATGCAACAAAATGATAGACAGCCAACTGGTTTTGCCCAAAAAAGACCAGCTTAAAAATTGATGCCTTCTAATGATGATTTTTAAGCCTCAAAAATTTGTGTACAACCCCAATGGCTAGTAAGACGCAGTGCTAAAAAAATCCGCTAAATTGTTTTTTTTTCCCTTAACTTTTCACTCCCATTTAAGCCATACGCAGAATAAGGAATGAGAATGAGCATTGGACCATGTGAGCACAAATGGGGGCTATTTTTAGAGTTGTAAATTTTATTAAAAAATAATATTTCATAGACTTTTACTTGTTATTTCCATTTTCAATTTTGTTGTCGAACACATTGTTTGCAATGTAAACTTGTCGGTCATTTGGCAATCCATCTTGACTTTTGTATACCAGTAGTCCTTTCATCAAACAGTTGTATATCTGATCAAATGGTCCTAAGCGTGTCGTCACTTGACACAATCGAGCTTTGAAATATTTTTTTTTATTTGGTCAAACCCGTTGGGTGTCCGATCACTTCGCTTTCTTATGAATAAGCTTGTCGACCCGTTAGTCCTATTATGTAGGCTATTGACCGATGTGGCATTCGAAAAATTTTTACAATTTCGGCCGGTTTGTAAAAATGCCAATCATGACTTTGTTAACTATAATAATAACGAAAAGTAATACTTTTTTTACTACAGATAAAGAACTCTAAACCTGCTCAGTGCTAGTATCAGGGGGTCTAACCATCCGGGAAAATCGGGGAATACTGGGAAATTTGCCATGAATTTGAAGTGGTCGGGAAAAACAGAATGTCAGGAATTTGGTAATTTAGAACAAAAAATCCGGTAAAAAGTTGTTTTAAAAAAAAGTATGAAATATAATAATCAGTAAATTACAATATGATTCAAACTGCCTTTTTTTTTGTAGCTGTGTAATATTATTTATAATTGTATAATTCCTAGTAGATTATGTTAATACAAATAAAAAACATGTTATTTTAAATACAAAACTTATTATTCATGAAAAAAATAAAAAAGATTGGGGGACTGGGGTAGAACGTGTGACATACTGTTGATAGGGGAAATTTTTGAGAAATGATCAGGGGAAATCAGGGAAAAAGTGGGTATTTCATTGGACAAGTTAGTAGACACCCTGTAATAAGATTTCTAAGGCGTCACTCTCGTGTAGACTAGTTCGTTAAAGACAAGGAGATCGGGGTTTTAATCTCCATCAGGTGTACATAGGGGAGTTTTATTATAAATTGTGTCCCATTCTCTCTACGCAAATGTGAATGCCATTTCCTTTAAATTCAGCTTTCCTAATCCCTAACTAATTAGCATAGTTAGTATATGTGAGGGTACCGCGAATGGTAATAAGACTCGGTGCTAAAGAATAATAAAAGAACCTTAGACTTTAACCACTCAAATTAGGCATTAAATTGCCCAGTAATACATTTTTTTTTCTTCTAGAACACATTTTGTAAATATAGGCCTGGTAGTATTCGTACATTTAAAAACTTTGGCGACATGTTATAAGTTCATTATTTTAAATTATTTAATAATTCTATTAATTTTAGTAGCCAGATTCAAACTAAAGACCACAACTCCTGGCTGAGCCATGCAGTGGCCATTCATGTTCTAAATTACTAAATAACAGTGAAGTTGGGGTACCTGGTGGTCTAGGGTAAGGGTCAGACTTCTATGCTGGCGCCGGGTTCAATCCCTTGGTCCCGGCAAAGATTTATCTGATTTGCCAAACCCTTCCTTTCACCTCTGACAAGACATCTTGTGAATGTGGGGAATGCCAGTCCCCCACCGTGGTTCGGATTCCACGTTAAACTGTAGGTCCTTCATTTCATCTCACAATCACCCTACCATTACAATTACGTAAGTGCGTATAACCCAACGGTAGTAAACGTGTGCTAATAATAATAAAAAATAATAACAGTGAAGTTTTCCCTTTAAGGGAAAAAGAGTAGTGCTATGACAACACTCTTGAGAACCAAAGAGCTGGCAATCCCAGCTTACTTCTCCACTCCCACCTGCCCATCCCACCCTTCAACCATGTTAAAAATTTCTTTGTCAAAATGTTATAACCTATTCATTCTAGAGAAGCATGTTTGGGCAAATCACCTTTGAAAGGTTTTTGGCTATGAACAAGCCCGTGGCTCACTTTTATTTGTTCAGATTTGTTTAAATATATTGTTTTATTTTGTAAGTAGTAATACAATTAATTTTTCTATTAAGGCATCTTTTAGTCAATATTTCAATATATTATTGGAAAATTTATTTATATACTTTATTGCCAAAAATGCTTTGAAAAATAGACAATTATTATAAGATTTGCACTAGCTTTAAATTTTTTAATTTTACCTTACTCAAATCCTAACAACACTTGATAAAAAAATTTTTAATGTTCGGGGCCCAAAACTGTAACCGAATCGGATTTCTTTTTACCTTTTCTCAATTAAATTTAAACCTTTTTTTTTGACATCTTCCTTTTACAATTTTTCTTTTTTGAAACTATAAAATTCTATTCCTTTCTAATCAATAAGCTATTATAATTTTATGACAAAATTAAATTTTTTTTTTCTTTATTGTAATGATTTTAGAAGGCTGTCAACCTTAAAGGACCATGATAGAAAACAAATAATCTTATTCTTCCCCCTTAAATTATCTTTTCACTAATTTTTTCTTACTCATTTCACACTGTTTAGTATTCGGAAATATTCCTGTATCACTGGAAGAGAAACAAAATCACACAAAAAAAAAAGCTGCCACTTTAAAATTGAAAAGTACAACCCTTGTTGTTCAAAGGTCCTTATAAATGTGTGTGTCTGGGCAGGTATTTGCTACGGCATGCAGATGATGAACAAGGAGTTTTTGGAGGTCAAATCATCAGGAAGGAAGGTCAGAAACGGACAGTTCAATATTGATGTGGACCCCAAATGCTTACTTTCAAGTTAGTAATAACTATTTTTTTCAAGGGTATTTAACCTGCATTTTCTTTACTCCCACATATTAAAAAAATATCAACCATGTCCGAGGACAGCAGCATTAACACCCAATATCTGTAATAGGATCATCTATTAGTATATAAATGGGTAGGGGTTTTTCATTTATTCAAAAATTCAATAATTTTGGGAAAACTAATTTTGAAATTTCAAATTACCGTATTTATCCGAATCCTAGACGACCAGAATCTAAGATGACCCCCCGTTTTTCAGTGGTTATAATAGATTTTTCAAAAAATGTATTTTTTTTATCATGAATGAGAAAATAATAATTATGGTAGATTTACTTTGTAATGCAACAAATGCTTTTTATTTAAAAAACAAAACACCTATGTTGACTTAAAAACTAATTAGAGTTGTAGAATTGCTAAGGGAAATAAAATTTTTTCACAAATATTGTTTGCATAAAAAAGTATATATTTTTTAAGGAAAACCTTTTTTCTCTTCATGAGGTGATTCTATTATATTTTTAAAAAGTATATGAAAGGTGGATAGAAACATAAAAGGAACAAACACATATGGATTTTACAATAAAAGAACACATTTCACACTTTACATTGGTGCCCTTGGACTAAGAGGTAATGGTTTTTTTCTTAAAGAAAATTGATTGTCACCGCCCAATCCCCCAACCTAGGTTCATTCTTCGGAACTTAACAGGGGTGTTAAACGCACACATAAAACAAATAGCCAAAACACAAAATTAACAGAAGTTCAAAAACAAGAACAACATTCAAGAAAAAACGAGTTCTAGTTAATTCGGCGATGCGTTTAAGGTTTGAGAAGTCCAGTGTTTACAACATTTTAGTTTATAGTTTTACAAAGCATCAAGAAAACTTTATTTTATAAAGTCATTTAAATCTTTTATTTCGATCTTTCAGTATTTTCCCATTTATAAATCAACAAAGGGAGCCTTTTTATTACTAATCCATTAAATCCTGCCATGTGAATCACTTAAATAAAATTTCTGATTTTGAAAGCACATGCACCTATAATAAATCTCGTAAATTATACAACCTTGATGATATTAATTTTATTCTTAAATTAATTAATTCTTTAAAGTAATATGTATAAAATAACAATTTTTTTTTGTAAATTCTATTAAATTAAAAATAATAAAATATCTAAAAAGCAATTGTCATCTCTAAGTACTCACTATTGCATAAGTTTTTAAACATAAATTTAAGGAATGTTGTGTTCCTTACTTTTCGCATGCACTCCACTCCTGCTCAACTAAAGCCTTTATACTAGTATTACAGGAGTTTGAATTAAACATACTTAATACATCTATTAAACAACTAAAATGGGTGCATGTGTGACTTTTAGAATCAGAAAATAAATTTTTAATATTCAAGAAATACTTCAAAAGTTTTAATTAAACACAGTGGAAATAAAAAACTTTGAATTTATTTTAATATACACTTTCAAGAGGAATAAATTCGTCTTCAGTTGGTACCAATCACTGTTTGTGCAAGGCGGGTTTGGGTTTAGTGTTATGTTATATTGGGAAATTAAAATGTTAAGGAAATGTTCTAAGTTGCATCAAGAAAAAAAAGCAAACTTTTCTAAAATTCAAATAATAAAAATATAAGGGTGTAATCACTTAACTTTGAACAGCAGACGAAGCTTTGAATGTCTGCTAAAGCCAAATGGGCTATAATCGATTACAAAGTACACAAAATTTGATTCGGCTTCAAATTTTTTGAACTTTGCACGCCCCTAATCAGTTCCATTCTTCGGTAGAAGAAAGTAAAACACCACTGGGCTAAGATGATAGATCATGGTTTCTCACTTAGATAAATGTTTGTTGTCAGTTTTAATTGATATTTTATTCTGTAGTTGCCTTTCAAACTTGTCTTGACTCTTTGTAGATGAATAATATGTAGTATTCATACTATATAATTATTTAATCATCACTATTATTTAATTATTATTATTATTATTATTAATGTAAAATGAATGACTGTCAGAGTAGGCCAGCTTGGAAGAAAAGTAAAGAAAGGTTATCAAAGGTTAACCAGGTGGGGACTGGGTTTGATGTACTGTATATCGGTGAACAAGTTCCCCCATGAACTTTGGAAGCATTGCAACTATTGGAGAGGGCTCTTATTACTCTAGTATCTACTTAGCATGAGTAATATAATTATTTTACTATTGATATTTTGTAAATTTTTGCTTTTAATTTTTTTCAAAATACTTATTTTTTGAATCAAGATGGGTCCCTCCACTTTATTATTTGGGTTTTGATGGGGATTTCAACCTTAGCGTTAACAACCTATTTTTACTATTCACTACTTTATTTGCTTATTTGCTTTATTTCCTTATAATTATCAATTATTTATTCATATTTTTTCAAAGGTTTATTATTTGAAAAATCACATATTTTATTTTCTATTTTGGTACATTTTGACATTTTTTATTGATAACCAATATTTTTAATTAATTGATGATTACCAAACCCTCATGTTGAAGCCCTTGTTTTTAGTTTTATGATTCTAGCTGGTGCTTTACTTAAATTAGGATATGGGTTTGCTTTAAGTATGGCTTGATTTTATAGTTTTCTTTTTTTACTAAAAATTTTATACAAACGATCATTTAAGTCCTAAGTTTATTAATGATAAGGGGTTTAATGAATTCTATACCTATTATAGGTTTATGATGAATTTTATTGTGTTCATATACAATACTTCACTGCCTTCATTGGATCTACTAGGTGACATTAGATTAAATTTAAATTAGTGTAGTACTTGGAGCTCATTTTTTAGTGCAGTTGTACATTATTTTTACACTCTTACAGCAACATGGTATAATAAATTCGGTTCAATAAATCATTCAATTGATTTATTTTTATATATATATATATTATATATATATATATTTAAATATATATAAAAAGTTCATTCTTTCCCAAAAGTTTTGTTTGTGTGTGTAGGGAATTTGGACAAGTCGCAACGGTGCTTCTCACTCATGGTGACAGCATAGAGAAGGTGGCAGACAGTTTCCGAATAGTGGCTGCCTCTGCTTCCTTCCCCGCTGCCATTGCCAATGACAAGCAGCGGCTCTACGGAGTACAGTTTCACCCGGAGGGAAAGTACTCCCTCACTGACATCTATGCTTAACTGCATAACTCCCAAAACATTCTGAGATCCTAAGTGAATGATATTTAATCTACAGCTTACATTTGTGAAAAATTACCCCAAATCTAATAATAATAATAGTTTATTCTATATTATTATTTTCCAAATTTTAAAATTATTATTATTTTCTTTTGTCTATTATCATCAACATCATCATCATCAGTTTTCTATAAATATTAACCACAACCAAAGGGAAAATTTTTCTCTACCCCAAAAACAGTTGGCACAATTTGTTCTACAGGGGTTTCCCACGCTCTGGAAAGTCAGGAAAGTCAGGGAAAAAAATAATAGTCAGGGAAAGTCAGGAAGCTTTAAAAAGGTCAGGAAAGTCAGGAAATGACAATTCATTCTTCATGTCACACTTAGAAAAAACAAAGAAAATATTTTTTCTATTTACTGCGTCATAAGCCCCTGCCCCAATAAGAAAGCTGAGGGGTACTTACCATGCTCAAACTTGCCCAAACAAGTTTTGGTAGCATTTTATTCAGAATGTGAACGCAAGTCTCCTAGCCTGCACATGACAATTCTTTTAACTTTAGTGATCACTTGTTTTGTTCTTTTTCAAGGTTTTTTCATCTTTATAGTTTGATACAGTGCACCAGGACTGATTAGACTACACCAGCAATGTCTAGCAAAAAAACCGTTTTTAACCAGCTCGGGTAAGCCCAGACCCCTTTTCCTGAATTCTCATTTCTGGATAAGTGGTGTTGAAAGTAATAAGCTGCAGCATTTTGTAAAATGTGCAAAAAATTTTAAACTTAAGTAATATTTGGGGAAAACAAGCATTAGCTTCCCCTGCAAAAGGACCAACTCATATCAAAACTCTTGAAACTTGACAAAAAGTCAAGTGATTCAGGTTCATCGAGCCCCCAGTTTCAAGAGAATCTCTGGCACAAAAGACATTCTACCTAGTGATGATTCTGCTGGTTGCTCGAAGAGTTTTTCTGTTTCATCGAAATCGTAACGTCGCAGAAGAAAGCTGTTGCTAAAAGTGAAATTAGTGTAGTGCCTCAAGAAACCATAACACTTTTTTTTATAAAAATGATATAACTAAGGCGGAAGTCATTTGGGCATGCAAGTTGTGACAAAAAAATGTCTTTCAATTCGTGCAATAATTTAAGTACAATTTTTCAATTGATGTTTCCCGAGTGTTCCATTGCCAATGCCTTTACCCTTGGTGGAGACAAAGGCTGCATACTTCATTGTGCATGGCTTGGCTCCATTCTTTCATAATAATTTACTGGACCAGCCTAAAATCATGTAACAACTTTGTAATTTGTTTTGATGAGGGATTGAATAAAATTATTCAAAGAGGGCAGATGACATTGTAATTAATTCTGGGACAAGGAAAAACAAAAAGTCATCAGTCGTTTCTTAAACAGTGTGTTTTTTTGATAGGAACACTGCTGAAGAATTAACTGAAGCATTTTTTTGGATGGTATTTCTCCTCTTCCACTCTCTAAGTTAACAAGTGTCAATGGGTGGCCCCAAATGTCAATTTAAAGTTTTTAACACTTCTTCAGGAACACCTCAAATCTGTAACAACAATGACGTATGTAGTTTGCTAAATCTGGGAACATGTGGCTTCAAAGTTTTCATGGTTCCTTGAAACAGGAGTAGAGTCTTTGAATTTGGGGTATAGTTTGCTTTATTATTCACATGTACTACCTGTTCACTGACCCCTCCAGCTCGTCGAGCATTGTTCACACCAGTTGACAGGGGGTACAACTTTTCCATTGATGTTCTGTGGGGTGCGTTGGTTAGAGAATGCGAAGTGCTTTCAAAGGGGATTACAAATTTGACCATGTTTTTAAGTTTCTCAAAGAACAAAACTTCCTAAAACAAAACCTGTAGAGACAAATGAAAAGAGCAGCCTGTGATCCATTCCTAAAGTTAAACTAGCGTTCTGCAAGACAATTGCAGATGAATGTCACTTTTCCTGCAACGGTTCCAGACATCAAAACCATGACTCCATATCTTTTTGAAGCTGTAGAGAAACTTCTAAGATACCTTATGAATTTGTTGAAAACCTGATCTTATGAAGTCACGGTCCAAAGTTACGTCTATTGACACAAAAAAAAAACAGAAAATTTGATCCTTAGCAAAAATATTGATATAGGATTTGCAACAAAACGTTTGTTAGGGGAAACTGCGATCACAGTAACAGAAAGACAAAAATTAGAATTTTACATGAAATGCCGCATATTTTTAACCCCCATGATTGCAAAACTACAAGAAAGAAGTCCCTTAAAACAGAAAGCTTGAAGGTTTGTCTTCATTTGGATCCTTGTGTTATTCAACATTCCCCCTCAACTGGCCAAAAAGATTTTCTTTTCTTTGGAGGAACTCAACCAGCCAACATCATAAATGATGTTCTGGCTGAAAATGCCAAGAAAGAATACTTGCATTTTGCAACCTCAAAAAAACTGAGCTTTAAGAAATATTTCGTCCTTGTGATCAGTTTAGTGATGAAGTAGGGCTTGACACTATTTATGGGAGCTTTCTAATAGGGGAAAACAAACTACAAAACATCTTTTGGGGAAATAATAAAATTTGCCTTGTCTTGTCCCATGGGAATGCAACTTTGAAGGTGGTTTTTCATCAATAAATCTTTACTGGTTGAAAACTGCATGAAAAGACAGTCATTGCACAGCGTCACATTCATGATGAGATACAAAAGCAGGAGGATTAAAAAATAAAACATTAGCAAAAAGATGTTGGATTACGTGAGAGGTTTCTCGGAAACGCTATCATGAATACTTAGAGATGAAGAAGCAAGAAAAAAGTGAAAAAGCAAGAAGAAGGCAGAAAAAGAGAAATTAGATATACAAGTTAAAGATTTAGAAGGAGAAAGAAAAAAATTAATGATGGCAACTGAAGAGAAACGAGAACAATAGACGTGGAGTTGCAAGAACTGAAGAAAAGCAAGCTTCACTTTTTTAAATATAACATAGTTTCTTATTTTATGACTATAGGATAATTTTAATAAAATAAAATTGACTTGAACATGAATAATATGAAAGCAGACAGAGTTTCCCGTTGTAAGCTATTCAGTCAGGAATGTACAGTTTAGGGAAAATAAAACTGTAATGATACCAAACTCTTTAGTAGTTCTTTGTGGCCTGTTTTTAATACGATTTTCGGGACATGATACCCAAGGGAATCAGTTTGTTACAAATTTTTGATAGGGGTTATTTTTCCATCATTTTTCCCTCAACCCTGATTGGGAAGATGTCTGCTTCTTTTTCTTCCATGAGAGGTGAGGCAAGTCGGCGTAAGGGGGGAGAGGCCGAAATAAATTTATTTAAATTTAATATTTTCACGTGTATAGTACCGTAAAGTTATAATGGGAAATTTTATTTAGAAATTGGTCAGGGAACTTGGGGAAAAAAGTCAGGAAAGTCAGAAAAGTCAGGAGAATAATTTTTAAAAAATACTGTAGGAACCCTGTTTTAACGTTTAATTCAAAATTCAAAATGAGTAATCCATTTTTTTGTTATATAGTACTCTCTTCTTCTTTGTGTTTGATAAAGGCAACAATGCCGAAATATTATTTTTTGTGTTAAAAATGTGTTGTGACTACTTCTACTATAAAAACAGAAGAAAGAAGAAGATGTCACCTTTGTGCTTTGGGTTCTTCCCACAATTCTCCTCTTTCCCTGGGGGGCTTTTCTTCATCAAATTATTTCTTAGTAGTTTATTTTTCCTTTTTCTTTAGTTTATCAATTTCCTTATTTAAAATTATCTAGCATTGGGCCACCTCATTTTTGAACCAAGTCTAATTAATAAATATATCTTCCTCAATCCTTCAAACCCTTATTACTCCTTTAAAATTATTTCATTCTTCTCCTCTCACTTGCAGACTTTTCTTTTATATGCCCTTCCATCTCTTCTTGGCTTCTTTGCGATCTCTTTCCTATACATTTCATTTGACAGGCTCTCTTTTTCCATCCTCATTATATGCCCAACAATCTAAGTTTGCTTCCTCTACTTATCTCAGTATTCTCTGTACCCCCACTCTTTCCCGGATAAAATTAGTTTCTAATATTGTTTTTTCACATGACAGTTAATATGTTCCTCACAAACTTCGTCACTGGGGGCCTCAACTTTCCTAGTCTTCCTTGCATTCAATGTCCATGTTTTTTCTGCATGTGTGCCAATGGGTACAAAGTATGTCCCGTTACAACACTTGCTTGTACTCTAAGGGCACCTATCTTCTCCATAGCAGGTCTCTTAAAAAACCCAGATTACAACTCTCCCTGCTGTCCTCTTCTCATTAGAGCTTTTCTACTTTTCCATCTTTCGCCTCAATCATGTCCAAAATATTTTATGTTTTGGGACTTTTCTCACTTAACTCCATTTAACTTTATTGCTTTACTAAGCTTTGTCCTCTTTTCAGCTTAACCCATCTAACTTTATTGCTTTACTAAGCTTTGTCCCTTTTTTTTCGCTATCATTCTCTCCATTTTTTGCCATGCTAAACTTAATTCTACGCTCTTTCACTTCTCATTCCATTCTTGTAGCTGTTCCTGTACTTCTCTTCCCATACCATCAAGTCATTGGCAAACATGGCTTTCGTTCTTGCTTCACTTAATTTTTTATTTGGGAACTACCCCATCCTCCCCTTATTCGTCTTAACACAACTAATGTTTTCCTCATACATGCTTTTCACTATCATTACAAACTCCCTTTTCCACTTCGGCCTCCTCCATTACTCTCCAAACTTTATTTTGATCTACGCTATCATATGCCATCTCCACATCCATAAATACCATTACCAATCTTTCCCAAATTCATATAACTTCTTTCCATCAGCTGACTATGGTAAAAATCAAATATATTTTAGACCCCCATCCCTAAATTTGTGTTTTTCCCTCTTTACCTTCCTTTCATTTCTTTTTCTTTTTTCCCTATCTTCTCATATTTCTCTGTACAGTGGCAATTTAACTTATCTCCTTATGATTTGTAAAAACCCCTTTTCCGTTTTCATTCTTGAAAACAGATATATAATTCCATTTTTCCAGTCATCCAGTTATGTTTTTCCTTCCAATTTACACCCCTGTATAACCAAATATAACTACTTCATCTGCAGCTCTTCTCGTTTCATCCTCTTTTATGCACCCTTCACCTCTTTCCATGTGGGACTTCTTCCTTCCTCTTCTGCTATTTTCTTCCTGCTTTTGTTTCATTCTCATTCTCTTTTTGCCATTTTTATTCCTGCTTCTGTTTCATTCTCATCCCTTTCCTCTCCAGATTGATTACTCAAAATATTTAATCCACAGGGTTTTATTTCTTCCTCCCTTCGTCAACGTTTCTTCCTTCTTTATCTATCATTCTAAATTTTTGTCTTTTCTATCTACCCTGTTTCTTACCTGGCTTTACAACATCTTACAACTCTCGTCCTGTTCCATTATTTCTGTCCATCTTTGTGTCCCAAGAAAGGGCTGCAACTATGTTTTTTTTTTTTTTTAGTCGAACTATAGCCAGTATATTTAAAATCCTCCGTCGAGTTTGAGTAATTCATAATTTTAAAATGTTAAGAGTATATATTTGTTTAGTTTAAAAGTAAAACAGTATATTTAAAAAAAACACCCAATCATAAAATGTAAATATCACTTTTTTTTTTAAAATTTGAGATTTTAAAAATATATTAAGACACATTTCTCAAAATATTAATTTACACTCATTTTTATAAAAAAGTAAATACTTTTAAAAAAGTTTGGAAATGGGAATATTGGTTTTTAAACTAGAAATAAAAACTTTAAAAAACAAATTTAAAATAAGAAAAAAAAGTTCAAAATAAAAAGATAAAAAATTTAGTTTCAAACTTTATGTCTCAAGGACATTAAATAACACTATTAATTGTATAAAAAAAGTTAAAAAAATGAACAATTGCCAATGTCTTAGAAATGTAAATAATGTAAAGTAAATGATGGTGAAAGGAAGCCAAACCTGAAAGGATAGTTTTATAAGGCTTAGATAAACAAAAACAGTAAATCCTCCTATAACGTTGTGTTATGTTCCCGAGAAACGCAACTTATAGAAAACAACTTTATAAAGTTATGTTTTCCCTAAAATCAAGTTAAGTGTAGGATTAGTTCCAAGGCCCCCCAATTCTTACAAATACATGTATCATATCGCGGGAAAAAAACTCAGACAGGAATACATTTAATTTCAGGACGTGGATGGGACAGGCTCACCACTCATAATCTTACCCCCCTCATTTTCACCATTGCGGGCCCCTGTATAAAAGAAAGCACGGATAGTTGGTTTGCTCAATGGCACATTTCTTTTATTTGTAAATTTCCTGGGAACATGTAAACCCTCCATGACCGTCCTGTGAACTCTTGCGCTGCGTTCTAAAATCAGGGGCTTCATCGGCCAACATCTGAAGTCCTTCATGAATGCGGGGAAATGCAATAGCCATGCTCTTCGTAGTAAACGTGCTGAAGGCTTGTCCTCTTTGCTGTCAGATTCAGGCTTAGATTTTGGGGCCCGCTCTTGTAGCTCCTCGTTAGTGAGTTCCTCAATCTCGGGGTCCACCACCTCTTCTATGTCCTCCATTTCCAGATTCGAAGCCTGCTTCACAACAATGTTGAGGAGGTTTGTGTTTACGCTTGGCACAATCTCTTCAAATCCTTTAAAATCTGTGACGCATTCAGGGATTGAAAGTTCTTCTTTAAAACTCTTCGCGGTCCTTAGGCTTTAACACTCATGATATAAAGATTTAACCTTTACTTTCGAACAATGGCTAAAGTAACTGGCAATACGTTGATTTTGAATTCAATCAAAAACGAAAAACATTTTCCCCCATCCCCTTCAATGTGTTCGTTTCTTGTACGCCTGACCTTTGTCTCACTGAGCCCTGAAAAGTTTTCCACACTGCACTTAATTTTCATGGCATTTTCCCCTATTTGTGCGAATAGTAGTTGCAGGGTAGGCCCAACTGCAGCAAAGTTTACACCGCTCTGACAGATTCAAGTCCTGTATTACGTCCATTTTAAAAGCCAGACTAATTGATTTGGCTGTTTTTCTTTGCAATAAAGTGTTAGATAAATTACATAGATGTTTAGACGCCATTGCCAACTGAATAACACCCCTCTCCCACTCCCCTTAGCTAAAGTAAAAACAAAAAAATAAACACACTTGTCACGAACTAAAAAAAAATTAGTATTAAAAACAAAGAAAGGTAAACACAATTCACACGCGAACTTAAAATTTATTTAAGATTTAAAAAAAACCCCGAAAAAATAATCAAAAGACCCACAAACTAAAAATAAAAAACCTCAAAGAAAGCTAAACAAAAACTTTATGCTTGAACAAAACGCTCAAGCTTGCACCCTCTTAATATTGCCAACTCAGTAAAAGCTGAAAGTCTCTAAATCTGGTGCAAAAAGTAACAAGTACTGCTACTACTAACTACTACTACTACTACTACTACTACTACTGTTACTACTGCTACGACTGTTACTACTGTTATTACTATCACTACTATTACTACTATTACTATTATTATACTATAAATACTGGCTTGTAGGAAATGGGAAGGGGAGGGGATAGAAAACTCTGACATTACATGCTGACTCATAGGCCTATTAGGCCCACACAAATGAAACCAGGCAGTTGACACTTGAGCGTGTTCAGCTGAAAACAACATTGTACCCAATACGACATTATGTTAAAAATGGTCACAAATTTCATTGTTGTAACCAAACAAAGTTCTAATAGCAACGGTATAGCAGGACTTACTGTACACTTCTCTCTTTTTTTCTTCTTTCATTTTCACATTCCCCAATTCTCCAAATTTTCCCCAGTTTGTATATTGTTTTGGGAAATTTTTGGAAATAAACCTTTTTCATTAAATTTTCTATCAATGAAAAATGAATAAACCCGAAATTCAAAACAATTTTCAATGTGGGTTAGAAGTGGAAGTTTTAAAAGATTTAAAAAGAAATGAAGAGAAATTTTGTTTTTTTTATATCTAGGCCTAACCTTGCTATCCCTTTTACGTTGGCTTCCTTCACTATCACTTAACTTTACATTATTGTAGTGGTTTTACACTCTCCTATTAAAGAAGGTTTTTTAAAATTAATGTTTTAATGAGCTAATATCTCCTCATAATATCTTTCATAACCTAATTTTTCTCTACAAGATAACATAAGAATTTATAAACAGTTTATAAAATTTTAAGTATTTCATAAATTTTGTTCATTACTCCTTTTGTGTAATCATGCATGATCACATCTTCTGTTACATTTCCATGTCCTTTATGCTCACTTACACACGCCGGTTTTGTAGGCTCTCTTAGAAATTAATTTACCGAGAAATTTATTTCAACTCACTGTATTATTATCATACTTTAAAATTAAAATTAAGTTGGTTAAAACTATATTTCTAGTAAACAGTATGAAATTGTAAATGCTTTTTTTATTTAAATGTGGTAAGTTTGGTAAAATATTTATTGAATATTTATGATCAACACTGATTTTAGACAGGTTAAACAACAAATTGTATAGCTAAATACTAACTAAACTATGCTAGTTTTGTACTACATTTAATTAATATCTAAGTTTTAAGTACCTTAAGTTTGAACATATTCAATATCTTTATAATATATTTCGATGTTAAATTTTTACTAAAAAAATATTTCATTATTTAAAAAGGGACCAGTAAAAATATTTAAAAAAAATCATTCAATTATTTAATATCAATTTAGCTATTTTTTTTTTCATTGCTTTGTCATGGCAATACAAGTATCCAATTTCAATAAAGAATATGTCAAAATTGACAACAATATTGAATAACTTACCATCGAAAGTAGTTTTAAAGCTCTATACATTATTAATGCAAAAGGGTATTAATTTTAACAATTTGTTGCATAACCGAAGGATTTATAAGTGGAAATGCCGATATTATCTAAATTAAATAGCCTATGCTTACCATTGCATTTAAAAATTGATTATTATATAGGTCAAGTGGAATCTCTAAAATGACGTGCTTGCAAAACTTTCGGGTCTCTTTTTCAAGCTTAAATGACAAGCTCGGCTCGAACTCGAAACCTGAGTACTCGCAAAATTTCCCAATTTGCACTTCATCGTTGATTACTAAGCTTTTTTACCCTTCTCATTTTCCTCTCATCATCCTTCTACCTCAAACCCTCCTCTCACCTAAGGATAGACTCGGACAAATGGATTAACCTTATTATTTTATAAACCCATTTTTCAACAAACATAGAATTTAAAAAGTTCTGTTCATTTTTACTATTAGAAATGTCACTATTCATTGTTTCTATGTTTTGATTATTAAATTTTAAAAATTTGTTTTTGATTTGACATTCTTGTTCCTCAATTCAATCTCAGTTGGTATTGAATAAAATGGCATGAAAGAATTTAATATTGAAGTATTTTATAAAATGTTTAGTAAATTTTTTTTTTTTTATTTGTATTTGATCTTTTTACCATCCTTTAATATCTATTTAATTACATACTTTGCTAAAAAACACCTTATTTCATAGATATTATAACATATTGCATATTTCATTTCTTTTAAACATCTTTAATAGATTTTTGTTACGAGGCTATTCAAGAACATTTTGATTTTTGGTTCAGGGAAAGGGCAGGAAAACTTCTCTCATGAGATTTGGTAGCAACTCCTCTCCATGTTTTTAAAATTTGGAGTTCCTTAGTGATATTTATAGAAATAATTTACAATAATACACACACTTTTTTTAAAGACAGGTTGTGAGACACTCACCTTTTTGTCCAACCAAAAACAACAAATACTATTAAACAAAGGACCTATACCCTGATTTCTTTTTTTCTTTTAACAGGGTAAATTTTTTATTAACACAAATACATCAAAACAAACAAAATCTTTTATACATTTAAAAAAAAAAATAACAACAACCCTTTGGTGTTTTTCTAATGTAATAATAAATTGTCCATAAATAAATAAAATTTATATAAGGTCTAACCCAAAATTAAGGTACAAATCTTAAACCACGGGCATATTTGGAAGTTACTAAAGTTATTTAAAAATTTAATATATCCATATATCAGATTATGTTATCTGTAACTTTTCAATTTGATACATAAACACTTTTCTTCAAACCAAAATCAATTATAACTGTGGTATTGAAAGCTTGTCCTTAAAGCTGTGTTTGTGTGTTTTTTTTTTTTTTTATACAAACAATTTCAGTCAAATATTATTCGAGTAGGGTGTGTGAAGCTTCAAAACTTTGACTTGGCTGCGAAACAAACGTCATTCAAAAAAATGTCCGTCTTCAAGCTTCGCTAATAAAAATATTAAAAAAATACTCAATTTAAACTTCAATTACCCGTTAATTCTAAGTTATTTGGTAAAGTTCATTAAAAATTTAATATTAATTTGGAAACAATCTGGAGTAATTTGGGTTGTATGTTGTGATGACTTTATTTATTAATTAAAACAAAATAAACAATTGTGCCCAAAAAAACATTTTCCAAGTAATTTTGGTTATAAAGTAATATAAACAACCACAAAATCATATTTTTTCAACCATAAAACAACTAACAAAAAAATCCATTTTGTTTTGGCTTTGAGAATATTTTATATATTCAAATTTGAGTTCACCTCGAAATTTAAAAGGGAACTTTATCCACCACTAAATTCAGGGAAATGCAATGGTTGTACCTCCTAATTTAAACTATGCTATACTGAATTTAAATGTTTAAAATAAAAACTACATTGATTGTAAAAAATCATATAAATGTATGCCTAGTGTTTTTTTTTAGTATTCATATTATATATTCATACATGTAAATTGGATTCTTAAAAGAAAAAGTTAATTTGACCCTTTGTCAAGGTTATGAGTTTTGATTGTATGTGTGTTGCAATGTTTCATCTAAGGTGGACCGAGCACACAGGGAAGCCTTGATTCGCAACTTCTTGTTTGACATCAGCGGCTGTACGGAAACTACACACTTCAAGGTCGTGGCTGGAGTGCATTCGATACATCAAGGAGACTGTTGGGGGAAATAAAGTTCTTGTGAGTTGATGACACTGGTGTTTTGTGAGGAAAAATTTTTTAGCTTAGTCTTTATCATAACTCTAAAAAACCACTTTACTCACAAACTGCTGCTAAGCGTGGAGTGGGCTCCACAGTTTTGTGCAGCGTTACGCATAAGGGACTCAGGAAGACCAGGTCATCGCAGTTTTACAATAGACAACGGCTTTATTGCAAGAATGATGAGCCACAAAGTAGCTCAGTCCATCGAAAAGATCGGTATCAAGCTTAAAAAAAAGGGCAGTGTAGTTTGTGTCTGGCTTGTCCTGCAAATAAAATTGAAGAACAGATATAACTCAATATTTTATTGTCATGAGGTGTCTTAGAGTTTTGTTTAAAGTTTTTCTGTAATATACATTTTAATGTTTTTAACTTTTTACTATCATATTTATTTACTGGAATTTTTGGCAAAAATAGGCCGCCATCTATAATAATAGCTTTTTTATATAATCGGCAAGTAAAAGATTTTCTATCTATTCATTTATCTGTATATTGAAAACATTCTTAATCACCACACACATACACACACTGAATATGTATCTTTTAAACATGAGTTTTACACAAAATAAAACATGACATTTTAGAGAATCTTTATTTTGAACAACTAGAGACTTTAATTGCAAGGATATTTTTTTTCCCAGTCTAGTTGAATATTCTTAAAGTTAAAATGTTTAACTATGACTTTTATAATTTTAAGCTTTTTAAATAGGGATCGTTGGGTTATGAGAGTCTTTCATTAAATTTGATTTCTTAAAGTATATTGGAACTCAAAATTATAGTCCCATAGGCAACCTGATTATATTTTAAATTATTTTATCATTCACTCCACCTTTAGCAAATTATAGCAATTATAAGTTTTATCATATTAGTCCCCCATTAATAATACATTTTCAATTTAAACTTATTTCAAAAGGGCCGTTTAAAAAAAATAATTTCCCATCCAGTCTTATTATTTAAAGTGTATGTATTTATACCAATAAATATTTTATAAGTATGTGTGGGTTGGTTGATGCTGATAACTGATTCTTAAAATCTATTTAATTGTATTTTAACTTGCTGAACACTGCAGGTACTGGTGACTAACTCATAATTACTAAGCTCCTGAATGACAGCCCCTTTCTTTGTTCCGTTGCTTGATGAGTTGTGGGGATAGCTATACAGCATTCACGACCTAAGTTTAATTGGATGACAGCTCAATAAGTTACTAGAAATAGTCCCTAATATATCCCTACGCCAACAGCTGATATCTGTCACTGTCACTTGGACAGCTGTAATGAAAACATATGGTAATGTAGAGTATGAATGTGATAGTTAACCACAGTAATTTAGGCCAATATTATTCCTCCAAGAAATTTTGAAATTGAAATTTTTTTTTAACTAAGCTGACAGAAAACACTAGAAACTGATTATTATTATTATTATATATATATATATATATATAAATATATTATTTTTTTAAAAATTCCGTTCGGGATAGGTTTTTACCTGGATGACAGTGTTCGAAAATCATAGGTTTAGATTTTGAGTTGCCAACACTTGTAAAAGATCACAGTTTTGTTATAAATGTAAAGATCTTTAATTACCTGTTATATATTACATTTAAAATAAGTTAAACTTAATTTTTCTCATACTATTTCATTTTTTTAAATAATTTCTTTTTATCCAACTCAAAACAATATTTTAAACTTAATTAAAAGTACTTATTTTTTGTTTTGGAACGTTACTGATTTTGTATAATATAGTGCACACATCAATATATTTTAATACAGGCATCATATTTACTTGGAAAAGAGAAAATTGTTTTCATTTTATTTACATACAATAAATGATTTTATGATTATTTTATCGTATTTTGAAATATTTAACTAATTAAAATATTTTCATCAACTGCGTGTCTGCATCATTGTAAAAAAACTTGTTTACCGTTATGTTCAATCATATGACTTAGATTCGTTAGCATATGATTTTTGAACTGTCATCCAGGTAAAAACCTATCATGCACAGAACCTTATTTATTGAATTTAAAGACTTGCTTTTGATAATTGTTTGTTATACCTTTTTTAAATTATTTGATTCAGTGAGGCTTTATTTGAAGGTAAAAATACATACTTTCTTATATAATTCCTAATGATTTTATTAATTTTTGTAAAACATTCTCTAATACTTGGTAAACAGATTTCTTTCTTAGTTAGAAAAATGAACTTATGCATTTACATATTTAAAAAAAAATCTTTGCTATTCTACAAAATTGAATAAATATATGTTTTAAACGAGTTTGAATTCTCGGAAAAATTAATAAAATAGGAAATATTCAGGAATTGAAGAATCGAGATTTAACTTAATAATCAGAATCGAGTAAAGAAGATATCTTAACAGCTCTAATTTAAAATAAATTAAATTTCTTGATTGACAAAATAGGCGTTTGACTTATTAGGCAATAAATTTATACAAAATAGCTGATTAGCCTAGCCCTATTTTTTAGTGTACATGTATCTATTTTCTTTCAAAAATTCTACAAGATTAAAAAAAAAGTCTTATTTCAATTCCTGACCTAATGCAAAAACATTTTTTCTATCCAACCCAACATTTAATGGTACATTTTTTTACTACCAAGCTTCCATATACTTCTTATTTGGCATCACATCATTTTTTAATTGGAATATTATTATAAATCTTTAAAAAAAAGGCCTAAATTGAAAAGTTAGTTTTAAAACTTTTGTTCCATGCAATAAATATAATGTAATAATTGTATTTAAAATTATATGGACCTTGATTGTGACACTCTTTGTAAAAATATAACTGGGGGCCAAATACGTCACACCTTTTAAAACTACTTTATATTTCCTAAACTTTTTTAAATAGTTTTTGTTGCATTAGCTTAGCTT
>JBCFYV010009810.1:0-45941 GCA_039000515.1 Timema cristinae | reverse complement strand
GTACTGAAGGAAACATGTATTGTCACTAATATTTTTAATTGACACATTTTACTACGGGTGTGGAATAAAAGGACAAAGCCGGCCCCCAAGGTCTGGATTTCTATTGGCAGCCTCTTTGCGCAGATTCCAACACCAATTTTTTGAGCGCTTTCATTGGTAAGATAATTATATGAAAAAATATTATTAAATCACACTCTACCCATGATAAAAATAGTTACAAAAAAAAGTTACCATATTTTTAAGTAAATGTGTTGGGGTGTTTTTCCAAGTTTTTTTGAACATTGTTTTTTTGGGAATTGTCATTTACTGCTCTAAAGTAACAGGATTGAGTTGTTAAAAAACAAGATTAATATTCTGGTTCAATTCTAGTTTATTTAAACCAATATTATTTTAGTAAAAATAGCTTGTAAATTTTGTTTTTAATTAGGACTGTTTATCTTTTTATAAACTACATAAACAAAAAAATATTTATTATCCAAAAAATCATAAGCTGGTTTTTAAAATTTAACAAAGCCTACTTTAAAAAAAAAATTTGGATAATGTAAGAGTTTTATAAATTCAATCTTAAATCTTTTCCCCCATGGTCTAAATTTACTTACTTTTTTTTTTTTTCAAAAGTTTTTTTTTATTTGTGATTCATTTTTTTCCCCACGTCTTACTACCTGTTCGGGTTAATGCCCTATGTATTTTGTAAGAGTTTGACTATTTTTGTATAGCTGACTTAAAATTTATTTCTATTTTTTTTTAAAACAGTAAAATACATAAATTTTTTGGTGTTATTTTGGATAAACTGCCTTGGGCGTCGGAAAAACTTTTTGGAAAATTATTTTAATAATAAGACATAATAAACTTATGTTAATAATCAAATTTTGGGAAGTACAAACAATATCGCGTGTGAAAATTTAAAAAAAAAAAAAATTTTACCTGTTTCCTCTTGTCAAAATTTTCCTTGAATTTCACAAAAAAAAAAACTTGTCTAAAAAGCTGCATCCCCGACTACGGAGAATCATTTCAACCTTATTTTGGACATTAGTTGGACAACCCCCAAAGTTATCTCACTTTTGCCACTAGAATGCGTGCTAAGAAGCCTAGCTAGACGGCTATTTAAAGAACTACTTGAATTCGTTGCCCCGGGGTTTTTTTTAAAGGAATTTTTAAAAGAAAACAATTTCAGCCAGATGCTTTACTCCAAATATTTATTGATTTTTAAAAAAATTTTTCCTTTTACTCATTCTCTCACATACTCTCATTCTACGTATTCCTAGTTCTAAATTGTATCCCTCTTTGGGGGTATTTGGAAATTTTTTTTTTTTGTTTTTTTGTGGTTTGTTTTAAGAATTGAAGGGGAGATTAGTTTTTGTTTTATTATTGGCGTCGTTTTTAAAAAGGTAGAAAAGTCGGGGTTTTAAGTTTCCAATGAAGAGGCAAAAAGGCCATTCTGCAAAAAATTATAATTTTTAATTATAAAAGATTTACACAAGAGTATGAATTAAAATTTTAGAGGAAGGAAAGTTATTCATACCTTTAATTAAATATAAAATATGTCTTAGGTGAGAATTTAAGTTTTTTGTTTTTTTTGTTTTGCTGCTACAATTTAATCAGTCACTTGGTGACTATATCTTCTTAAGATAATTTACAAAAGGGAAAATGGAACTATGAGCAGCAAGGCTACTTATTAATTTTAATTGAAATTATGTTATAGTAATTAATACCTTGTTAACAAAACAAAGTTTATACATATTAATGTAAAATTTACAAACACTAAAATTTTAACTTTGTTTCAAGTTTTTTTAAAAATTATGTCACCTAAGATATGTAAATTAACGGAGCGCCATAGGCAGGATTAGATAAGACTAAAATTCAGAGTACATAAATAACCAAACAAATAACATAAAATAGTGTTTTTTTATTTATTTCATGATAACTATTAATTTTATTACATTACAATATTATATAAAATACAGGTATAAGCGCATTTCTTACATGTTTTACCCCAAGCATTATCAACCAGTTTCTTGTTGGATCATGTAATATTGCTACGGCAACCAGACGGGCAAATAGAAGGGATTTCCTAATTATGTGTTTAAACCCAGTAGTCCTGAGATAAGGTTTTCTCGTGCAACTGAGTTAAATAAATTTTATTTTAATTTACACTACTAGAAAAATATAATTGTATATTTTATTACAGTGTCTGCCAAGTTTGATTGAATTCTGTCACTTAGCACAAACATTGGTTAGAATATCTCACAAGAGGATTGGCGCTGCTTAATGAAACTTTCCATTCTATTTTTACTATATTAACACAAAACTATTGTGTTTTTTTCCAGACATGATATGTGTCGTGTGGGAGAAAACTTGTGGCCGGAAGGGAAACTGCTGGTATACAATAAAGATAATTTGAGGATTTATTTATTTTCCACTATATCAGGTAATGTGTATCAATATATGTATACATGTTTAGGGAGACTCTCTGATACGGTATCACTTATCAGTGTTTTGTTTTAACACATCTTTAAATGTGGGTTTGAAAGGGAATCTATTAGGTCACAGTGAAAGTAGCGTCTTAAGTTGGTTTGGGCATGTCGAGAGAATGAGTTTAGATTGTGGATTGAGGGACGAAGCAAATATATGAAGGTAGATTGTTTGGATCAAAAGGGAGGGGTAGGCCATATAAGATGTGGCTAAATGTTGTAGACGAATGTGTGGAAAAGAGAAACGTTAATAGTTTTACTAATAAAAGAGCATATATTACTCAGTGTATGGATGTTGTTGAAGTAAAGGGAGTAAGCAAGGATAGGGAAGTGTGGAGAAACTTATCGAGGATGTATTAAGTATGAAGCTGTTTATCGAGTTAAATGTGAAGTTTCTTGCCTACACCACAGAAACACAGACTGGATTATGATCATGGTCACTTAGTTACCGTTGTCTACCTTTAGACGTGCCGCTATCATCCAGTTGTGTTTCACTCTCGTCTGCTGAAGAAATGGACTGATGTACCTAGAAAACTACATAATTATGTGTTTTATTGTGTTATTTGTGAACTAAAGGCTTACAGTAACCTGGTAAGTAAGCAGGCATTGCCCTTATTTCCTCCTTTCAATGTTTGATTTAAAGTAGACATTTTTACTAAATGATAAAATGTATTCAACAAGTTTTGATTTTTAAATACTCATTTAAAAAATGTAAATAAGAGGTGGCACAAAACACTAGCTCAGAATTTAGCTTGTCCTTAAATGACACACTGGTCGGGAAGGTTTCTACGCCCCTTCCTTGTATATTTATTAATTTACCAAACTTGGCCAAGCTATGTGGGACGTCTTAGCCCACATATCCATCAATGTGGGTACCGATCTATTTATTTGAAGTTATGGTTTAAATTACACTTTGAGTGAAGAAAATTGACATACTAACCTTGGGATTTATAAATATTTAATTTTGTTTTAAAATTGTTATTAAATGTTGCTGGAAGTGATTATTTTTAAATTAAGAAACAACAGACTTTTGGCTTATATTTTTTTCGAAATAGTGAAAAATGTACACATAAAAAATACTAGCGATTCCCCTCTCAAATTGCTTTTATTAGAATAAATTTAGGGTATGAGATTATGTGTTTAATTCATATTTATCTTTGGTATGTTTATTCCACAGTTCTTTGTTTAGTAACCGCTGCTTTCGATGCAAAAGTCTGGTCTTTGGGGAGAAATACGAAGCTCTATTCCGAAGAAGACGAAATAGAAGAGTTGAAAAAACCAGACACGACAAA
The DNA here is from genome assembly GCA_039000515.1 of Timema cristinae. NCBI lineage: Eukaryota > Metazoa > Arthropoda > Insecta > Phasmatodea > Timematidae > Timema > Timema cristinae. The sequence goes on along the minus strand of JBCFYV010009810.1, from coordinate 42,178 downwards.
GAAAATTAAAAATTCTGAAAGTAACAGATAAAACTAAGAATCTCGGGGACATAACATTAATTTAAAATTTGACTGTGTGTATATTAAAAATGTGTGTGACATTCAATATAGAGTTATAATAATAAAAAATTGTAATTTATCAATAGTGGGAGCTACGGCAATGTTGTTTAAACAATTGAGATATTTAAGATAACTCAATTTGCATTACAATTGGGCAATTATTCTGAATTGAAATACGACCGAAACCTGCAGTGATGTATCCTTATATTATTAACAATAACAAATGAACAATTTTTATACAACTTAATAGATAATAAAATGAATTTGTGATAGGATAAAATTTGAAGCAGTGCTCTTAACCCTCTCCCTATTAGTACAACCCTCTCCCAAACTATCAGCTTCTTTCTACTGCCCTATCCTAGGATAAATGAAGCCGTTCGAGTCAGTGTGTTTCGTACAGTGAAAGTGTTTTCTGATTTAAAAGTAAGTACAATCTTACTTATCTACTTTTAACATTTTCATCTTGTTTATCTGTTTAAATAAAAGTGACTGGAACCTGCATCAATGGTCTGCTGATTACAAGGAGACCGTGGTTCAAACCAGGTTGAGTGTACTGAGGTAAAACTGTGACTTGTTTTCAGTTGGTCGGTTTGGTGGAAAGAGAGTTTCGGTTTTGTTTCTAAAAACTAGTTTCTGTATTTGGTAGCACCTGTTTTTGGAAACACAACATAGTGGCAAGTGTGTTGGTGTGGTGGAAAACCACCTTTATGAAACAGGAAAACAAATAATCCAATCTTTATAAAAAGTTTACCTTCTACAACTGCTAACGTAAAGGCTACCTCACCTATAAATGCTGGAGTGAGGAAAAAATCGCCCAGTTTCCGACAAAGGAAAAGAAAAACGGTCAATTTTTCTACATTTAATGTCAAGGAAGCAATACATGTATATCCTTTTATGACAAGAATTCTTGAATCCTTAGAGAAGCCGAGAATCATGTTTAAATGTGTGAGGTAAGATAATTGAGAAGATGAAAGTATGACATATATATGAAGAAATGAAGATTAAAGCTTATGTGTACCTCTCAAGTGCTAAGCTAACTCTTTCCATGTTGGCTTCCTTATCTATCGCATAAATTATAAATTACATTACCATATATTGTCTCTGAACTAGTTTTAAACACGTCATCACGAAATTATTATTTTAACTATCATAAGCGCATAACCAGAACGGGTAGTAAAAATTGTACTAATAAAAAAACACTATCTAATCTCATAATACTACGTACCTTTTGAAGTAGCCTATAACTTGTCTTAATTTTGAAGTGTTTAAAATAAAGAATAATTAGTCTATTATTTTTAATTTTAAAATAGTAGATAACAGCGCCTCCAAGGTCCACAGGTTGAGAAATGTTTCTTTGTTACCGGTACCTTATTAGCATATTTACATGATGGTAAAAAGTGGTTGGTATCTATTTAGAATTTGTACCATTGGAAGTAAGATAATGTTATTATATGATAGTAAAGTTTTTCAGTAAGAATACAAATTCTTCGCCCAACTGGTTTTAATAAAATAAATTGAAAAATGACACCTTGGCACGGGAATAGAACCTGGGACCCTTAGTTTATCGTGCCACTGCTCTACCACTGAGTTATCCAAGAATAAGATGGTTTCTAAGTCAGTAACTGTTAGTAGTCCAGTAGTCCTATCGGTAACAATTGGAAATCCTGTCGGCCACTATCACTTGTTTCTGCTCAAAAAGAAGCGTGGAGCAAGTTTCTCACACATTTAAATCTATTGATGGCATTCTATACATGTAATATTGCAATCAAAATAATTATTTATGATACTCTAAAATAGGGATCCTGGATGTCCCAATTTCCCAGGACAATTTCTGTTTTTGTGCCTGTGTATCGACATATTCAGTTCGGGACACCAACTGTCCCGGTTCTCTTAACAGAATCAGGGATGGGCGATTATAATCGATTAATCAATTTAATCGATTAATTTTCAGACTATTATTTAATAATCGGATCAAATAATCGGCTTGAAAAAATGTCGTCTGGTCACCTTCGGCATGACCCATTCTAATGAGCTAGGTCTCCTGGGTTCAATTTCCGGGGTGGATAAATATGTATTACATATTGGTTGGTATTATTATTGCAGCTTTCCTCCCCATGATGTTGAATTGACGGATGCGTAACTGGGTGTTGTGTTTCAGTTTTTTCTATGGTCAAGTTAGTTTGTGAGTCATGTGCTGATACACCCACACCAATTGTCCTGGGGTATTAGGAGTAAGGTCCTCAAAATACTATATTGGCTGTGCCTGAAGGTCAAGGTTCCAGTTTAAGTCGTGTGTACTGAAGAGGGCTTTCCACTCCTTTCTTTATGTTAATGCGGGTGCATTTATTTCCAAACTATAGAAGGTTACTTTTGCAATGCCATCTGAAAGTTCGTCTGTCTGTCTAACCCTAAAATTAAGAGTTGTTTACTTCAGGGTGAAATGAGACAAATCGACTAATTTTTTTTATTAAAATTATTATTTAGGCATTAAGATTATAAACAAATGGGATATTCTCAATTTTCTGTGAAAAAGACTTGATCATAAATTTTAAATTTTCTGGTATCACAATAACTCTTTGGGATAAAAAATTACTTATCATTAAAAATGTAGGACTATTAAGAAAAGAAATATTCTATTTTCAAATATATTTTAATAAAACAAATGGTTTCCAAGCTATAAGCAAATGTATTTTATATTTTTTATGAAGGACTTTAAAATAAAAAATTGTTAGCTATGCTCTTTGGTAGACAGAAATATTCCTCCCTTCTCATTTTTTTTATTTTTATAACTAGCCTATGAATCAACATATCTTTCCTAAAATAACCTTAATAAAAATGAGTTATGTAGGTAATGTAATAGGCATAGATTATATAGTACTTTCATTTATTCATAATTAAACTATTTTATAGTACCTACTTACTGTCATGTATTTCTATCTAGTAATTCATTTTCATTTTAATTTAAAAAAACTTAAAATCCATTGCCTATAATGTTATACTTGTTTAAATCTAACATAAAAAAAAGTGATGAGGTTTTGTTTTGAAATGGCGCACAAATTCTCGGCTTATTGGTAGTATATCTTAGACCTTGGTTTTAGAAATACACTTTAGACTATTTTTATAGTCAAGGAAACCGTTACTAAACCGAATTTTGGTATCATCTTGGTCATAAACATTTAATTAAAATCGATACCTGTTCAACTGTGAAAACTCGCCTATAAACAATATTTAACTCCCCAAACTTAAAAGAAAGAAAATTATTGCAAAAATATCACTATATATTTAGAATTATGTTATACATTTTAAATTTTTAAAAATACCTAAACTTTTTAACAAATAAAATCGGTAAATGGATTCAAGTTGTGGACGCATCGCCTGTTATAAACAGCTATAACTTCCACTGATCAGGATAACACGAAAGATCTGTTAAGTCTATGTAAAATGCACTGATCAGGATAACACGAAAGATCTGTTAAGTCCATGTTAAAATGTTTGTATGGAGTTTTCCGCATTTGTGCTACTATCTAGACAAATATGTGAGCACTTTTGTTGTATTAAATAGCGGTCTCGGTGGCTCAGTAGGTATTTTAATTGCGTAGCACTACTATTATTACTATTATTTTGATTTTATTTTTACTATTAGTTGTTCTGCTAATCCATTTCACTTGAACAATTTTTTTTAAATATTTTTAAGACCAAATGAATTTAAATAAATATTGGTTTCTACAAAAATTATTTACATTGGGTCAATATTAAGTTTTTTTAATAAAATCTGTTCAAGTGATATTGGTTGGCACAATATAGTTCTTTAACCATTTCTAGAAAAACTAGAATCAACACATCAAGTTTAAATTAATGTTTAAGGAAATATAATTAAAAAGCAAACTAAGTTTAAAATAATCTATATTTATTTAAAAATTTAAACTTACACATTTTTTCACAAAGTACACAATATTTTTCAAATACAAATAAGTGTACATGTCTTAATATAAAAAAAATAATCCCAATTAAAATCACCATCTATGCTTATTTATTTGGCATGAACATAATATTAACATGAAGAAAATCAATCAAGTAATATTATTATTATTAGCACCGCGTCTTACTTCTCGTTCGGGTTATACGTAAGGGTGATTGCGAGATGAAATGGAGGACCTACAGTTTAACGTGGAATCCTGACATTCCCCACATTCACAAGTTGTGATTAATACAAGTCTTGTCAGACAGAGGTGAAGGAAGAGTTTGGTAATCAGATAAATCTGTGCCGGGACCAAGGATTGAACCCCAGACCCCCAACACAGAAGTCCTACACCTTACCCCTAGACCACCAGGTCACCGATAATCAAGTAATAAAACAACTGTTAACCGTTTTGTTTAATTAGCGATAGAATAGTTGTTTCCAACCAATTGCTCACTCACTTGTTTCAGGGCTGGGGAGGGTGGGGGTTGAAATGTCTGTTGAGTTAAATTATTTAAAGAGGTTACAATGGCGTTAGAGAAAGTGTAAAATTCAAAGAGAAATTAACAATTATAAAACCTAATTTACTGCAGTTAAAACAAGTAGGCTATCGACAGGTGTGCAGTCTTTATTGTATGCTCGTTTGGTTCGCCGGTGATGAGGTCGGGATTCAAATACCAGTCTGGTAAACTAGCTGTAAATTTTCTTAAGCATTTCTACCCTCCCCCTCCATGCAAAAAAGGGTATATTTAAACTAAATTATACCTCCCCCACCAATGTAATAAAATGAGCAAAGCCTTGAAGGGTAGAAGACCGTTAAAAAAGACATTAAGACAAAGTTAATTTGAACACTTCTATGTTATCAAGGAATCACAAGGATATCATGGACAAAAAATGAGGTCAAACCTTGAAAACATTCGGAAACCAATAAAAATAAATGGTACGGAAGCCCGCAGTATCTCTTTACAACTAAAACTCATAAAATTGTATCAATAGACTATATTCGCCAATATCTCAGAAACTGTTGGTTTTAGAAAATGTCAAATTAAAGTTTTTTATTTTTAATAGTACTACAATTTTGCAATGATAAGTTATTTAGTATCTCAAATAGTTGCAGAAATACGGAAATTAACGCTTCTGTTAAAAAGTTTTCATGGGAAAATGAAAATAGCCAGTTTTTTCCTCCTTCAGTAAACTACCCTTAATTTTAGGGGTAGATATCCAAATCCAAAAACCTCTCAGGTCAACCCTATGAAAACCCTAGATACCAAGTTTTTAGCTCGATCAGTAAAATAGTTTAGGGTCTAGTTGGAGGTACAGACAGACCGACTGAAATTCAAAATCATTTTTTCAGATCCAGGGAGTTATGAAACGTCAAGATTCATCAAAATCTTGAGTTCGATTTTTTTTTATGATCACCATATTTTCTCTACCTGTAAGATAGCGAGCGAGAAAGTAAAAAGAGAGTATCAATCCTCTAATCTTCAAATACAAGTGAGTTAGATGTCTATTTTTGAGGATTGTTTGGGATAAATTTGTTAAATACTTTTGCTTAATCCTTGGAAAGTCTTTATCAAGTAAAGATTGAGAAACTCTTAGTTCCTGAACTATTTTCAACTGTATTTGGCACAAACTTTCACAACATACTGGGCTGATCTTAATCAGTAGGTATTTAATTCTAAATCCCTTGAATGTTGAGTTAATTTTTATAGAGTCAATACATGGTTTAAACATTTTTCATGTTAAGTTTTTTTTTTTAAATATATTTTTACTTGGTAAGTTAGTTTGGGAATATGTTTTTTATCACTTCGGGAATTGTTTTGTACGTAGCTCTAGTTCGCCAAGGAGTTTAAAAAAATTAGTAACAACAGGGTTGCCACTATTTTCTTATTACAAAATTCCTTCTTTTTTCCAGGTTTTCCAGAGGAAATTTTCATTTTTCCAGACACCTAATAGATATTATAAATATAATTATAGGGACATAAAATTTTGTTTTAAAGAAAGTTTTAGAAATGAAAGAGTGGTAAATAAACACATGTTTAAAAATTATTTTGAAAACGGATGAGAAATGAATGACATACATTTTCTAGAAAGAAAAATTGATTATATTTGCTGTATGCCCTAAACGGAATGAAATAAGAAAAAAGTGTAGATACCAAAAATACATTTTTTTTAGTTTAAATGTGGTGGGGCCTATCTACAATGTCTTACTTGATTTAAAAACATGTTAACCAATCTTAATTATTGTATATGTACTGTAGGCCTATAGACTAAGTAGCCCACACAAATCGTGAATAATAATTTACAATAATGAAATTAGCATGTGATTTCCCTCGCTGATTCAGGTGCATTTTCTCTAATAAACCTCCACCCTCATCCCTACCATATTATAATAGATATAAAAAAAAGTCAACTCTCAATTTAGCGGGGTAATGGAGGGTTACAAAACCCCTTTATATCAATTTCCATGGTAAATCTGCAAACCCATTGAAAACTACCAAATACATTAAGTAACGATACAACACAATCATATATAAATGTATCATAACTATTGCTGAAAAATCAAGCATCAGTAAAATACCCTTAAACAACTTTTTACCACAAACACAATGATTAGGCTTAAGGCCCAAGATACCAATTTTGAAACAAATTGTTAAAGCATGTTTTAAAATATTTTATGTTTTTGAAAAAAATCACTCATCAGTAAACTAGCCCTCAACAATTTATGCTTTATGTACCAGCTTGTCCTGCAGAGGTGTCCGAAATTGACTCGCATCAAAATGAGATGCACAAGTGTGTGCATAAATAAACTTCTCTCTATGGGCCATCAAGAGTCTATTTTGGGAGACGTCTACCCATTTCAGATACCTGGAAAAATTAACCAATAGTCTAGTGTTTATATTTTATTTCCTCAAACTGTAAACAAACAAATAATTTCTTCTATAAGTATTGCCAATCATGAACCAAATAATAGGCCTACTGTTAACTAGAACTATTGTTTCTTTTATTTTTAGCACCATGTCTTACTCCCCGGTTGTGTTATATGCCATTAAATTGACTCATAAAAGAATGTATTGCCTATATTATGATTATTATTATTATTATTATTATTAGCACCGTGTCTTACTACCCATTCGGTTATGTGCGCATACGCTAATGTGCAATGGTAGCGTAATTGTGAGATGAAATAGAGGACCTACAGTTTAACGTGGAATCCGAACCACAGTGGAGGCCTGTCATTCCACACATTCACAAGATGTGAACGAGCGTTGAAGAGCTCAATAATTTCACAAATCATCAATAAGAAGCAACACCAAAAATATTCACAGAAGAATATTGACAGCTTCTTCAAACCTAGGTCTACTAAGCAAAATATCATCACAGTGGCAAACCTATCACCATCATGCTTGTGTAATAGGCCTAGGTCTACTGAAATATGTCAGTAAGTAAGCACATACAGTACAGTATATAGATAATTTGCCAGTAGTACTATAGGCCTATTGTAATGTCAACCTTCCCCATTTGAATACCTAACTGTGTTATTTGTGTATGTCTCTTATCTGATATGTATAGTTTACCTCGTCACATTAAAGTATATTACTTTAGATAAATATAAGTTTTAATTTTTTAGGCACAACTTTATTTCCCCTCGATAAGACGGACTTTTCATAACTCGAACAGACCCCCGACCCCTTTAGTATGAGTTATCGAGCGTTGACTGAATTTCATAATTTAATTAAAAATATGTCATTTATATCCAAGAGATTATGTTTTGTTCCTTTGGGATGGTTAATAATAATAAAAATGTTAACTGTTATAATATATTAAAATACTTTTTCCTTAATATATGTAACTTAACTATAGAGATTAATTTTACCATTTTATTTTAATATCATAGTAACCATACTATCTTGTGTGTATTTATATTAAAAAATATAAATAAAATAAAAAATCCCAGCACACTACTGTACTGGTGTACTATTTAGTGAGCCAGGATTCACAAGGTAATCATGCTTAATTAATAACTGTATCATACTCGGCAGTTAAAAAATATAATAAACATAAATAAGATTACCTCAATTTGTCCCATGTTGGAAATCGGAAAAATGTCAAGCCAGGATTTATCATGGAAGATCCGTATCATCCTGTCCCAAAGCAATTGTGGACGACTAGCATTGTTTTTATATTAACGTAAATAAAACTACCAAGTGAGACTGAGATACGCTAATTATAAATTCCACTGTCAATACAAGTCAAAATATAAATATTCAAATACAAAAAACCAAACATATAATAAACAATTGAAAATTAACACTAATTATAAAATATTAACTAAGGAGAAAACATCCTTGAAAATAATACAAATGAATTTGAAAACGCAAAATAAGTCAAAAGGAGACCAATCTATATAACAAAAATATAGTTTAACTAAAGAAGTGAACACAATGAAAAATATGTTAAGATGGAGTCAAACAATGAGTCAAATATTGGTAATGTGTTCGGTGCATCTAAAATTATTTCAAAATTCACATGATGAAGAAAAATAAATATGTATTTAATAAAAATTAAAATTTATGTTGAAAATAAATACATTTTCAATACAGGAAAAAATAGAAATAAAGGATTTTTAATTAAAATTAATGAAAAAGAGTCAAATATATTTCGACTGGTGCGAGCTCTAGACAAATAGTGAGCACTACATGAAGAATATTGGCAAGGGGGAGAAGGGAAGAAACATCATACAAAATTTTACTATCCCAGTGTCAACCCCATGATAACTTCTAAGTACTTGTTTGCATTTTAATTTAATATTTAGTTGGCGTCCACGGAGCAAGTATTAATTTCGACTGTACGTGTTGCCGAAGCAGGCTTAACTTAGAATCTTAAATTGTAAGAAAATTGAAGAAATATTATGGAAAACGAAATTTCCAATTTAGTTACTTTTATTATTAAAGGTGGGAGTTAATTTATTTATATCAGTAAGTAATAAATTATTACTTACTATATGGCATCATCGAACCCGGAAGTGTTTCACCACATAAACACATATTTTCCATATTGCTATCCTGAAGTAATCCTATCCAATCCCTCTCCTGACACTAAGTCTACATTAAATTAATAACAATGAAGATATTATTACGTCTTATAACGAGTATTTTGCACTCCTCTTAAAAAATGTTGGTATATAAAATGCCAAAAAATAAAATTTAATTTAAATTTTAGACACTATGTTGTAAACTTTATTCGTAATAATTTTTTGAACACCTGCTTTATAACATAACCATGGTTTTTATTATCAAACATTAGATTTGTGATCGCATCGGTGTTTGCATGGCATAACTCAATAAACTTGTTTAAGACTGGGTAGTGGTTTAACGGTGATGGTATGAGATCAAAAACAAAGTTTGTTTCCGCCAACTTTAAAAGGAACAACTTGTTCCCTCTGCGCCTAGTTTACGCCTAACTGTACTCGTTATAACTTTAGATCCCAAAAGTCGACGCGAACAAAACTATTTTTCCTTTGCTTCACTATAGATGATTCTAACGTCTTGTCTTTCTAAAAATAATATATTTAGTTTTAATAATCTAACATTTATTCTAGCTTTTATCGAGTTGACTCTTCAGAACAGCTCTGCACCTTTGGTCAATAAATATGTGTTAGTGACACTAGTTTCAATTTGTACTTGTAGTACTTTCTTGTTCTTTTACATTCACATAACCGCAGCAGGTTCACTTCCCTGATGTTCCCATGGCAAAAAATAATTGCTTTATTACTTTCCCTCCGAGTGAACGTGAGTGGAACATGTTTGCAAAGGAATAATAAAGGTGTACAGTATAGTGATATTTAGAGTTTTTAGTGTGATATTTGCCCTGCTATTGGGTACCATTCATTATGATATCGGATTTTAGTGTGATATTTGCCCCGTGATTGGGCACCAATTATAGTGATTCCTGTTTTTATACCGTTGATGATGTGGACGATACCGGGTTTTATGATGACGACGCATGCATGCCTTACTGCGCACTGTTACATGGATGTGATCTTATTATATGTAATTCTAATTCTTATGAAATGAGTAAGACTTTTAATGTTGTACACTATTTATTTAGATGATTACACTTTCTGTACTGTAGATTTGATATTAAAGTGATACAGTTTTTGTGTGATAATACTATTTTTCTTTGTCAAGATAACTATTTTGTGTATTCTGTATATCGTGTGGATAGATACACCAACGCTGCTTATATATTACCTATCCGTTGCTTTTTGGACCCCTTGTAAACAGTCTTAAAATTAACTAATATAAGAACTCCTGGCAACCTGATGTTGTGAAGGCTAGCTTCTTATTGGAAAAAGGGAGCCAGCATGTCACATGATTCTCTAAATACAACGGAGTTTTTCTTTTAAACAAAGAAAGTTTTATGATGTGATCCATTGAAATTATTTCTGAAAATGAGTAATTTTCCATAGATGAAGTATTAAAAGAAAATTTTACATACAGTACTTTAAATAAAAATACACTTCATCCATTACATTTTAATATAATATGAGAAAGGTCCAAACCAGTATCATTACAACAGGTAGTGAGTTTTGTTTGTTTCTAAAGGAGAAATTATAATTAATTACATTTTGTACATATTTTGCAATATGACATATAATGTCACAAGAGTATTTTTATTGTTATTATTATTGTTCTTATTAATATTATAGGTGTTCTGTATTACGACAGGTACATTCCTATCGTCAGTGAACTTAGACCGCCAATCCACCCTTTGCTGTGCCTCCTCCTTCAGCTCCCAAAATGTTCTTCTTTCCTTCAAGTCATATAGTATTTGAATCTTCCTTCTTCCTAAATTCCTCTTTCTCTCAAGCTTTCCTTCTATGACATCGTTCAGAAGACAGATCTTCTTAAGGATGTGTCCACTGTAGTTTTTTTTCTCCCCCCACTCCTAATAATACTTACATAAGCCTTTAAAACCTTAAATAGATTAATGTACGATTTTTGGCTACACGCTAAGTGGCAATGATTGATAACTCACCTAAGGTGTTTATATAGGAAAATTATCTGTATTATGTTGGTAAAAGATGAATCTAGAAGGGAAATTCCCGCGGTTTTGTAAAATGTCTCAATGTCATATACTCTTCGTGTGTTATTCGTATATAATTATTTATGTTAAATAATATATTGCAACGTCAAAATGACGTTACATGTCGAAGACTCACTGTTATTATCTTATCTAAGCAAATATTTTGGCCACAGTCAGTTTAAAAGTGATTTACAAAAAAATGCTATTAAAGCAGTCATTAAAAGTAAGCAAGTAGGGTTAGTTAATAGAAAATTGTAGATTGCAACTCCTTGCAGTTTATTTATAGATTAAGTGAAATGTTTCTCACAAACTATTTAATATGAAGGGTTCACATTATATTATTGCTGAATGATTTCACCAATATATTTTAATTTATCAATAAATTAAACTTTAAATAATGTACTATATATGACTACCAATATTTACATAATATAAAATATAAGCTAGTAGGTAATATGCTCCATTACAACCAAATCCTTCTCCTTTACCTATCTTCATCAAACACAATGCAAGTAATGTGGGAATAGTGCACAACACATTACTGTCATTTTTCTTACTAATAATTTTTAAATATCTTATTTTTAAGAGACAACAGTGCATCAACTCGAATAATAACAATTTTACGATAATTTTTAGATTTATAGAATTAAAAATTTAAAGTACCAAAATATCACCGGCCATGTTACACTGTTGATTTGATAGCTCTTGTAAATGTCTGTCCACTTCAAACCAAGCTAGAAGTTTGAAACCCGCCTCGGCGTAGTTAGCAAACGCCCTAGTTTCGTGTTGATTTAAAGTGCCGAAGATGGGGATATCAAGGTTCAAATCTTGCACGAGTGAACTGGCGGTTGTTTTTCCTAAATGGTTTTTCACTCGCCTCCATGAAAATGTGAGTTCATTTTCTCTATATTCATCCGGCCCAATTCCCAACCCATTATCATAATTAGAGCTTAAACGTATAACCCGAATCAGTAGTAAGAATTAAAAGAAATTAAGTTTGAAAACTAATTTAGAATGTAAAACTACAAACATACAGAATTATTTATTATTGTTATGTTATCTTGTTTTTGATACATTTTGAACTTCTTAGGTAAATAAAATTATATAAAGTAAACGTATGCAAACATCACACCAATAGGAATCGTCGGAATTAATTTATTGAAATGGCAGCTATTTAAGAACACAATCTATATTTACATCTGAAAAACAATAAAATGTTTATTATTATAAAGTATAACAACACATCCAAATCCAGATTTTGTATCTATTATAGGTCTGCAGTACATTTTCCTTATCACATGAACATGCCTACCAATGAGATACTGTTATAAATTTATCAAAAAAGTTTAATAATAGATATTTATTAGATATATCAATTGAAACTGTAAACATTCACAGCTCATCACTTTACAAATAATACACATGACAGATCATACTCGAAAATGCATATGTTTGGCTCGATTTGTTACGTTAAGTTACGTGAATGTGGTCACACACTTGTTATCTTAAGTCAAGTGAATGTTAAGTTAAGTTGATCGTGATCCCGGTATTAACGGATCAGGAGCTGTAGACAGGGCAATCCGATGCCGTGGCATTGATTTCTTATGGGCCACTGACTATGGATACAGTCTGTTGATAGGGCTTGCCACATCTACATCCACACATGTATTACACTTGGTTGCTTGTAGGGTACATGCACACTATTGTGTCCCATGACATTCATCTCACTACCTTTGAGGTGGGGGTGATCGGGCATCTCAAGAATTTGCTAAGTATATAGTACCATGTCAGCACTAACCTCTAATTCAAACTTTGAAGGAATAAATGGGGTTAAACTGATATTCATAGTTGAACTATTTCAATTCAATTAATATTAAACAAAGACATTATTTTTTATTAATTCGTAAACTATTATGTTTATGTTCTACAAAACTACGATAATGTTTTTCTCACAGGTTACAAGAGTCTACAACATAGCGAAATCAAGATTCCTACAAATTAATTTTCTCTGTCAATGCCAACGTAACAAACTCAACATTTCCACATTGAGATATGTAGGCCCTAAGCCTGCGAAAACTTAATTTAAATTAGTTTTCTTTACGTTTCTTTAATTTATTATTACAAGCCAGATTTGTTAGGATATAAATAAAAAATCACGCATCAAATGAACATTAAATAGGAAATGCTCATTTTGCATTTTGTGAATGTTTTAACTTGTAATTTGAAATTTTATAGGCCTGTGACAAAGTTGTTTTCAAAATGAAATGCCCGGCTGAATTTGCCCGTGCCCGAGTTTAATTTTGTAATGCCCGCCAGAATTTGTCTGTGCCTGAGTTTAATTTTGTAATGCCCGCCAGAATTTGTCCGTGCCCGAGTTTAATTTTGTAATGCCCGCCCGATACAAATATTTGCTGTCTGACCACCACTAATTTGAGGGTTGGCATGTGAGCTATATTGAGAATATTATAAATATATTCCCTGATATTGTATTATTTCTTGATTTTAAGTATGTTACCATTAGTCTTGTAAGTACCTACATACACGTATATTTGAACTGACACAGTTCCACCTGTCTCAGCTCACCACCACGCACAAACAGATCGGTATGTCAGATATATCACTGTACATGTGAAGGGCGGAGACCGAACCGAAGGACTACTTGGCCTTCTGGCCGATCACATTACCCCCCCACATGTCAGTTCCCTGAACCACCACCTGCAGGTAGAACTGTCGGAAATGCCACAGTCCAACAGTTCCAACAATTGGACATCAGGCCACCTCACACGTCAGTCTTCAACTGTTCAGGCCGATCAGAAGGCGATACTATGTATATGTGCAGGGTGTTATATAGGTACCATTTATATGTTAAGGTAGGGCTGTCTGACCAATGGATCCAGTTCTAGCAGTCTTTCCTTGATTAGATTGTTTTAGTATTCATGTTTGATATCACAAAACTTTGATGCAATTTGTTATATTATTAGGGGCGGTTCAAAGTCCACTTTTACAATTTGAGGTGAAGTCAAATCGCATAATATGAGTTATTTCTGACGTTGAATTGAAGTTCAAATATTTTTAAAAATGCCTTTAATTTTGGATTTAAATATAATACTTTGTATGTCTTATGTCAATTTAGGTCTGTACATTAAACCTTCGACTCCGATGCCACTATTTTTATACTGTCCAACTCAAACTCCTTCATAAATGGCTAATGTATTTGACTTAGTAATAACAAATTTACCACAGTAAAATGCTCCAATACAGATTACTTCATGGGAACCTTCTTTGAAATTGTGAATTTATATTTAAATAAATTTGTTAATCCAGATTAAAAACATTGGTCATAAGTAATAAAAAAAATTATACAATCAAAATGATATATTTAACATATATTGCTATAATATTATATGCTTTTTTTTTCCCCCCCAAGCCGGAGTCACGTTTTCCCCATCTCCATTCAAAATGGTTTCCAACTCATACGCCGCAGCCCTGTTAAATATAATTCACATAATGCTTTATTCCGAACATAATTAATATACTGGTACCGTATTTAGTCTTAAAATGATAAATTAATTTGTTATTATTACAAAATTTAATGTAGGTAATTATTTAAGGGTTTTTTTTACACAAACTCTAATTTGTGATTGGAATATCAGCAGAAAATGAGGGGGAAAAAACCCAACATAAATGTGAGTTTAAATTTAAAATTTATTTTTGGTGATCTTTGCAATTGTTGAATCGGGAATTTTACTTTCGGATCCAAGTCGAGGTGAACGGATATTCGAAGCGTCCTGCACCCCTATTATTTTTTATCATTATAATCCATATACAAGTTGATCATTATAATTGAGCCTAAGTTATTTTATCACCTTTAATTAATTTAATTACCAAATATATTCTAGTACAAAAGATGAAGGTAGGAGGAAACATAACTTATAGGGTGTTTTGATTCCCGCGCAGGATCTCAAGATGTATTTGTGTCGATGCCGACTGGGTCTGGTAAATCGTTGTGTTACCAGCTACCTGCGGTGCTACACAAGGACAAAGTGGCGGTCGTGTTCTCCCCCCTCCTCGCACTCATGAAGGCAAGCCAAGTTGTCACATACAAGAGCTTATTTATGTTAGTTTATATCAATAATAGCTATCAAAAGTGACAGCTGCACGTCACACGACTTTACGTGTAGCTATCAAAAGTGACAGCTGAACGTCACACGACTTGACGTATATCTATCAAAAGTGACAGCTGAACGTCACACGACTTGACATGTAAATGGATCTACTGGGCCTAACTTGTCCTGCTGACATAAGGTTCTTGCTATGAAAATTGGACTGTATAGATAAACACATATCCAACATATTTCCTTGCCACGGACAACTACAAGTTTAGTTTTTAATTTTTTTAGCATCCTATTTTATTACCTGTTTGGGTTACACACTTGTGTACTAATTAGGCCGATGGTTCTAGGGTTTGGTGAGGTTTAAATTTATAGGAAGTGTACCCATATTTGCTTGGAGTAAGAGTGGAAAACCACCTCAATCTTTCTGTCATCGGCGGTCCAGTCTAACACGAGAGGGAGGCCCCAGACAGTGCGGCTACACTTGATGATGCACTCTAGGAGGCCTGGTACTCCGGTGGTCCACAACCACACCCGGAGCCCTCACTCTCTCAATAGACCGGGCTGCTGGTGGGAGATCACGCCAGAGTGTTTCTTACCAAGATAGCTTCTCGCTTTTCATTTACTTAAATGTAGGTGCATTTCCTCTGAATTTCTCTTGTTCCTGAAGTCGGCCTCGGTGGTCTTAGGGTAAAGTGCTTTCCTCAAGACTTGAGGTTCATGGGTTCAAACCCAGCTGGGGTTGACAAATTTTTCTTGAGCAATAAAAAATCCATAGCAAAACTTTCTTTGTAGTGGAAGTAAAACTGTTGGTCCCATAAAAATTGGTAGGCTCTTTTGCTCTTGCTCACAGAAATTCTAGTGTTCTCATTAAATCAGTCCAGGGTGTCTACCATCCGGGAAAATTAGGGAAAACTGGAATTAGCCGGGAATTTGAAGTGGTCGGGGAAAAAACGGGAATAATTCTGGAATTTGGTAAATTAAAAAAATATCTGGGAAAATGTTGTTTTACTCAAAATATGAAATATAATAATCATTATTATCATCATCATCATCATCATACTGGTTATTAAAAAGATTAACAAAAACCATGGGGTCGGGGAAACAGAAGGGTGTGGACATACTTTTGAGTCAGGAATTTTAGGAAATGATCAGGGGAAAAGTTGGGAATTTCATTGGTGATGTTAAGTAGACACCATGTAATTCGGTTCAGAGAGTGTACGTAAAATACCTCACATAAATAAGATCTTATCTCCGCACGTACCAATGCATGTAGTCCGAACAGGTGGTAAGATATGGGTGCACATCAAATTTAGAAAATAATAAATCAAAGGTGGTCCTTACAACTAATGCTGCGTAAATAACCAGCCTCTTGCTCTCATTCCTGAGTAACTTGATGATGTCAGCATTGTGTGTTGCGTGTTCTGCTCCCAGGACCAGATAGACCACCTGCAGAAGCTCAAGATAACGGCGAACACGATCAACTCCAAGATGACGAGCAAAGAGCGAGGTACAGTTCTGCGAGATCTGCGATGCAAGACCCCGGACACTCGACTGCTGTATGTTACCCCGGAGCAGGCCAACACCGATACCTTCAAGGTAAGTGTAACCCCCTCCCCTCCGGCCAGGACACTTCTGCTCTCAGATAGCAGCGTCCTAAAACTCTGTATTTGAACATTCTGTTCAAAATAATTGCAATAGGAAAGAATCGTGGAATGGGCGGTTTCAGAAAATTTTTATTGCTGTTTAAAAAAATCCTGTTTGTGTCGGTTTTAGACATCTAAATCTCTCTGATCACACAGAAAACATTAATTGTGAATGGAAGCATAAAATAGTGGTACTTTGAATGTAAGCAATAGTAGACTGAAGTAATTAGCACACACCGACTCCAATACGTGTTTGTTTTTTAATCTCCAACTTTTTTTTTTCACCTTATAACATCAGATTGGATAGCAACTGCAATAGTTTCCTCGTAATGGCTAAATTGTCCTATGTTAAACACTAACTACCTTATTCCACATGAGTCGCTTTAATTAAAAATTAAATTTCTACTCTTTTTACTACTCTCTAAAGTGTCAGGAAAATGGGAATTCTTTATAGAAAAATCACAAAAACAGGGAAACTTATTTTAAAGAAAATATTGGCAACCCTGACCTTTCATTTATTCACAATCTCACCATCGCTTACAAAGTAATAATACCGTGACTTCCTAGGTCATCTGTCGATGACCTTGCTTTCATTAAAGTGTTATTCTCATCTGGAGTCTGGCGGCCATCTTGGAACAAACTTGAGGTCAGACAGTTGTGTTATTTTTATTCGTCTGAACTATTTTAGTGTTGTCAATTTTTGTTGTAGATTCTTCTATCGGAGCTTCACAAGCATGGAAAGTTGTCGTATATAGTAGTGGACGAGGCTCATTGTGTCAGTCAGTGGGGTCATGACTTCCGACCACACTACTTGAAACTTGGCCAGTTACGAACCCAATACCCTGACATTCCCTGGATGGCTCTAACTGCTACAGCCAGTGCCACCGTAAGTATCTTATATTCTTTGCGGAATACATGTTTGGTAGAAAGTATTCATTAAAGTTATCCATGGATAGAACGTGGATTTGAACCACGTAAAATATAAATATGGTTGGCTGACCAATTAAAGCAAATACCTTAGCATTTTTGTACACAACTTGAGGCCTGTGGTTACTAAAGTCATCATCATCAACTGTTTTCAGTCTGTGGCCAGGTCAGTTTAGTAAAATACCTCCATCTTCCTCTATCTTTCCACCATTCTTCTCCTCTCACTTGAACACTTTCTGTTATCTGCTCCTCCCATCTCTTTCACAGCCACCTGTGTGGTATTTTTCCTACACACTTCATTTCCATTAAAGTAATTGTTTGAATTATTAGATTTAGCCAGCATATACTTACCTGAGTATTACGCTGATGTAGAATCTGTTTGGATAAATCATTAATGACACAATTATTTTTTTAACGAGCTTTCACTTCCAAATAACTTCTTCAGGTAAAAAGAGTAATCTGATGCTGTTGGGTGGACTAGAAGTTTAACTGTCAACAGCTGACGATTTTTAAGCTAGGATTGCTCTGTGTGGATGACAGCACTTGGATATAAAAAATAAACAGAAATATATATTATTGTTAGACTAAAAATGACAGCAAGTGTCCAAGGAGAGTAGTTCTTGTACAGCTAGGGGCGTGCCTAGGTTGGTTGATATTATGGTGGGTCAGTTCCCACGAAAAGTTACAACAGGCCTAGCAAGCCGGCGGTAGATAATATATGACCTGAACATGGGCTGGAAAAAGTAATAGATGTAAAGTAAAGTTCCCATGAAACTGTGTAGGGTTGCAAATTTTACGCAGCTAAGTTGTGAAACGCTGATTGAACTCCAAATTATTATACCTCCTTGATTCTTTTCTCGTTATCAAAGTTAAATGTGGATATCCTGGCCAACAACAACAAAAGCTAGCTTCAAAAACTTCCAACCGATTCAAAAGTAATATTTCGGATTCGACAACTACGGATCTTGCCAATAAAAATATTTAAAGTTAAAATCTAAATATTTTTTGTCAATATTTTTAATTTGGTTCTATTATATTTGGAAGAAGGTACAGGAAAGGTGAATAGAAAGATATTCAAAAACCTCTTGAAGAAAATCTATCATTACCACCAAATCCCCCAACCTAGGTTTTATTCTATCAGAACTCATCAGGGAGTACTGTGAAACTCGCAACGCAACTTCCTAAAAGAGGAAACAAAAAAAACCCACAAAAGTAAGAAAATGGAAAATTATAAAGAATAATAAGAAACATAGATAGGAACATGTAAAAGGTATAAAATAAAGGACAAACAAAGGAAAAGGACATTGGATGTGAATATATACTATATTGCTATGGGGAAAACCTCTCTTCATTTGTCTAAGGGGATTGGGCAGTGACGATCGATTTTCTTTAGGAGGCAACCATTACTTCTTTGTCCAGTGGCAGCAATGTAAAGTGTGAACTGTGTTCTTCTTTTCATTGTAAGAGCCATAATGTGTTTGTCTCTTTTATATTTTCTTATCCATCTTTCCTGCACCTTCTTTCAAATATAATAGAACCACTTCAAAGAGCGAAGAGGTTTTCCTTATAGAGATTTATTTCATTTAGTTCTGTCATTTACATCCCAAATTAATGTTCATGTAAAAAAAAATATGTCGGTATAGTAACTTAATGTATAATTTAAGAACAAAATAAAATAAAGTTTGCAATATAACATTTTGTACATTTTTTTGTTTTATGTTTGAACTTCAATTTGTCTTCAGGAATACTTATTGTTCGCTTACACCATGTTTCAAATTGTAAAAGTGGACTTCACATAACTCTATAAAAGGGTAATATGTTTTTATTTTTGAATGCTGCAGGTGACAAAGGACATAGTGGCTCAGCTGCGCCTGAAGAAGCCCTTGGCCTCTTTCAAGACTCCTTGTTTCCGACCTAACCTCTTCTACGACGTAGTGTTCAAGGACACGATGGAGAATCCAGAGAAAGATTTAGTTGAGTTTGCTCTGAGCTGTTTCGATGAAAACGCACCCACAGACAAACAGGTACAGTTGGATTATGATTGGAGGAAATAGTTTTTGGCAGTTACAAAAGTTGATTTTAAACTTTTTCAAATATTCACAGATTAATTTTTTTAAATGTTTTATTGTATATGGCAAAGTACAGAATGAGAAATATAAAAATATACGTATTTGTTTAAACTTTGAAAGTTAATAAACCAGGTGTGACTAAATACTCTCACTGTTGAAAATAATAATAATAATAATAATAATTTTTGTTGTTAGTCTTATTTTATAAAAACTGTAAAAATGTTAATAAATCACAACTTGCGAGCTTGACGGTAGACATTGAGCCTCTGTGCCGTCTTATCTCTCAGATATTTTACATAAAAATTAGAACAGTAATAAAATATATCTGTAAAACGATGAAAATGTTGAAAACCCGCTTTGTTGGTGACTGGTCTAAGGCATCATTTTCGTAGTAGACTAGACTGGTGATGATGGTGAGATTGGGGTTCGAATCCTAGTCGGGTGCACTTTAACAGCTATATACATGTTGTATAACTCAAATAGGTAGCGAGACGAGAATAAACAACTATTTTATGAAACGAGAAGAAATCAAGAACAAATACTTAAATAAAGAAGTCATGATTTTGATACTTTAACTTTTACAATGTCATTCTTTTTTCATCCAAACTCACATTAACTATGTTATTTATCTATATATTATACAGTAATTTGTAAAAAAAAAAATGGTGCCCTGGCGGTCTAGGGGTAAGGTGTCAGACTTCTGTCCTGGGGGTCCGGGGTTCAATCCTCGGTCCCGGCACAGATTTATCTGATTACCAAACCCTTCCTTCCCCTCTGACAAGACATCTTGTGAATGTGTGGAATGCCAGGTCTCCACCGTGGTTCGGATTCCACGTTAAACTGTAGGTCCTCCATTTCATCTCACAATCACCCTACCATTACACATTAGCGTAAGTGCGTATAACCCGAGCGGGTAGTAAGACGTGGTGCTAATATTAAAGTAAAAAAAAAAACCAAAACTAAAGAGAGTTGATAATAAAAATAATATCTAAACAAAATAGCTGGTTTGATTCACGTAATGTTACTAGAACATATAAGGGTCACAGAGAGTAAATTTACAATTTGCCGGTACTCAAATGAAACAGCAAAATAAAACTAGTAATGGGCACACTGAAAGCTTTTAAACTTCTTTAAATGGTTGTTTTGCTCATGTTCCAGAACTTTTACACTCTTAATATTTGAGAGATATTAAAATTATCATATTAATATCTCATCTTGTTTCTTTCCATACTACTAAAAATCAAGGGTATTTAGGGATCAAGTTTGACATCTTAAAGCTGTCTTGAAATATTCTTGGAACATGGGGTTTTGTTTAGTTGAACTAGTGAAGTATGGCATCATTTTGTTTGTTGTGCGGCGTTGTTGCAGAGTATGAAGGCTTGTGGGATAGTCTATTGTCGCACCAGAGAGGCTACTGAGGACGTTGCAAAGAGTCTGACACGTGCTGGCCTGCTGACCGCAGCTTACCATGCAGGTCAGTGCTCAGATAAACCTGTCGAAGAGACTTGTTATGAAACTATTTTGGCTGTTCTTAAATCCAATTATTCGATAATAAATACCATATTCCTTTATCTCCCTCCTGTGATTTTTGGTTTCCTCTTTTAGGAAGGTGTGTTGAGCGTTTCACACTCCTCCTTGATGAGTAAAGGTAGAATAAAACCTAGGTCAGAGACCCTCAACTCAGTAGACAGACACGCTACCGACCGAGCTAAGGTGTCGGATAATTCTGATTTTCTACTTAACTTTAGTCACACTCAATTAAGATTGCAATATTTTCTCTATGCACACCCACACGAAGTAATTAGAAATTAAATATAGTGTTACTAACCACATCAGTGGTCACACGATCTAATGCGTTACACCAGTGATGGACAGATTGGGTTTTGAACCTAAATTAGTACTAGGATTAAGTGTGAAAAATAACATTAATTTAAAAAAAATTAGATTTTGTAAAATAATTAAATATTTTAGGTCTTAAGGATGGGGAGCGGGCTCGTGTCCAGGAGGAGTGGATGAATGGCAAGTGTCCTGTCATCAGCGCTACGGTCAGTTTCGGGATGGGCGTTGACAAAGGATCAGTGAGGTAGGAAGTGATTTATCTATAGTTCTTAATTGCTTTTGTGTGTCAAAAAACAAATTAGTTTTTTATGGGACAGGGAGCTAGGAGTGAAGGACTCAATGGAGGAAAGGTTACGGTCACCAAGACTCAGATGGTTCGGTCATGTGAAGAGAATGGAAAACACAAGAACACCACACGTGTACTTGGGGGAAGAGCGGTAGGGGGCAGGAGACTAGAAGAACGACCCAGAGAAAGGAAGTTGTAGAGAATAAAGGAGAGAGCTGGAGAAGATTGATGGAAGGAAAGATATGTTCCTGGACAGACAGAGTTGGAGGGAGCTGGAGAAGAGTGATGGAAGGAGAGATATGTTCCTGGACAGAGTTGGAGAGAGCTGGAGAAGAGTGATGGAAGGAGAAATGTCCCTGGACAGACAAAGTTGGAGGGAGCTGGAGAAGAGTGATGGAAGGAGAAATGTCCCTGGACAGACAGAGTTGGAGGTAGCTTGTTCGCAAACACCCTACCCGGTAATCTGGAGGGTGGTCCCACGATGATGATTATTTGGTTATTAGATCAGTGGTTTGGGGTTTGGTATAAGGTTTGCCCTTTAATTATGTTGGGACTGCACCACTTAAAAGCAATATTAAGGCTCTAAAACAAATCTCAATTTAAAATATGAAAAAAAAAAAAATTGTTTTCTCGAATCCTCAAATATCCTTAAGGATTCGAGGGATGTGTCAATGATATGTTGTGTGTTTCAACAGGCTGGTGGCCCATTGGGGGGTGCCCCAGAGTGTAGCGGGCTACTACCAGGAGTCTGGCCGTGCGGGAAGGGACGGATGTCCCGCCTTTTGTCGTATATACTATTCCCGCCAGGAGAGGAACGCAGTCGACTTCCTGCTGAAGAAAGAGATCGGCGCCGCCAAGACGGAGGGGAAGAGAGAACAGGCGACAGCCGCGTACAGGAGCTACGAGAGCATGGTGCGCTACTGCGAGGAGGCCAAGTAAGGACCCTCGATCTAGCTTACTTCTGTCATTACTCAAATATATTAGATATTCTTGAAGTTGAAGAAAAGTTTGAATATTTATAGCGTGTATCTAGCCATGGGAAATGTTCGGCCTGAAGGTGTTTCTAACAGAGTTGAGTCGAATTCACCATTTTATTAAACCAAATCTCACATTCGAATTTCCAATTTACCTTCAATACTTGGTAAAAATGGTGAGATTAAAACAAAATATAAATATAAAAGAATAATATAAAATAAAATAGTAACTAAATTTTAAGTCTTTCTTATAATCCATTTATTATAAAATTCATAATTATAATTGGTTCAGAACCACCAATAAGCAGTAATAGAGCTTTAAAACCAATTTCGCTTGAAATATTGAAGAGAGTATTTTTTTTTAAGCTTTTGATTTTCGAATCAGAAATTATCTTTTAATATTCTTAAGGATTTGAGATCCCATCCGTAACTTGTTGCCACTCACGTTGTTTGTTGCGGGTCGTGTAGATGCAGACACCGGGTGTTTGCCGAGTATTTTGGCGACGAGCAGCCCACCTGCGGCAAGCAGTGTGATGTGTGCAGGGACCGTGCCGGCGTGGAAGAAAGTATCAGTCGCTGGTATGAGACGGCGAACAGGAGGACCACCTTCCAGCTGACAGAGGATGGGACCGATCTCTATGGCGGAGGTCGCAGAGGGATGGAAAAGTGGGTAGCGCACGTTTCATTGTAAGGTTGCACCCTTCTCACACTTTGAAATTGCCATATTTTATAAAAAACAAAAACTATCATCTACAAATATATCAAATCCACTTTTTCTCGAATCTGGATCTTAGAAAACATCGTAAATATAAGTACTGTATCTATAAAAACCTATAAAAGGAGCGAATACGATATTGCTTTAACAACAAAAAGAAGAACACAGTTCACACTTTACACTGCTGCTACTGGAGTTCTGACAATGAAACCTAGGTCGAGGGATTGGGTGGTAGGGATGTTTTTTTCTTTAAAGCGCCACAGTAAAGTGTGAACTGTGTTCTTCTTTTTATTGTAAAACCCATATTGTGTTTTTCCTTTTTTATGTTTCCATCCACCTCCTTGTGCCTTCTTCCAAATATAATACATTTACCTTCTAAAGAGAAAAGTTTACCTTAAAGAGATATAGTATCTATAAAAAACCTATGGTGTGAGCCCCCAAGCTAGCTATACTGACCGAGAGGCTACCACCATTAATGTTAATAGTTCCAACAATTGTGTATAGAGGGTGTTATGTGATCATCACTACGAACCCTCCGGTTGTAATCTCAGTTTTCTAGATCGGAAACACTACTTATTTATTCATCTAGCTCCACAATGGTCCTCTTAGAGGCCATGTTGACCCTATTCCAGACCCACTGCTTCACTGAAATTTCTGGGCGTGCCAGGGATCAAACACTGGACCTCTGTCTCTGTAGTCAGGAACTACTACTAGACCACAGGAGGTCAATATATCAAGTGTTTTGTTGGTGAGACTTGTTTCATACTGTCGTGTTTATCGTAGGGAGGCAGACACCTCCGATCAGGAATCTACTGTAGGTGACGAAGAGCGCAAGAGGAAAAAGAAGATGAACTCAATGATCCAGAAGCAGTTTGCTCTCCGCCGGTCTCTGTCCGGTTCTCACAAGGAGGATCAAGACAAGGAGGAAGAGGAGTCGGCCAAACACTCTCGACTCCGTGCCGCGGACAGCACCTCTGTCAAAGTGAACGGATTGTCCGTGGAGGTGAGCTCCTGTGCTACTGCCTCATATTCTATCATAATTTATACACAACCGCAAAAATTGTTTTTTGATTCTCTAATGGTTCTGAAATTATTTTTACTCTAAACCATAAGTAGAGCTGGGTCAAATCTAGGAGTGTGCAAAGTTTCAAAACTTTGACTTGGCTTTGAAATATATATCAGCTTCAACTTTGCTCTAAAAAAAATTATTACTTTGAGAATGATTCAGCTTCACCAATAAAAATATTGACAGCTAAAATACTAATTTATTTGGCGAGTCGGGTTTCCTCTCTATCCGCTGGTCTGGAGATTGCAGAGTTTATTTTTGTACAGAAGTGGAGTCGAAGGTTGTCTGTAGATTCCTTAAAACCTTATTGATCCTGGTGTGCGGCAGCATGGGAGCTTGTAGAAGTTGGCCCACTCGGGGATCTTGTTGACTGGTGTAGGGCACAGTCGTAGGGGAGAAGGAGTAAGGACGGAAGTGGGGGAGTGGCGAGGGGTCTCAGGTGATAGCCGACGAGACTCGGGAGAGATTGGGATTGGGGGAGGGCGTACAGTGGATGAGCCACGGGAATAGATGTTCTGTGTCGATTAGACTCTCTGCTGGAAGTTTGACTCGTTGTGTGTTGTGTGTCCAGTCGCGCGAAAACTACCTGACGTCGCTTATTGACACACTGTGGAACAACTATGAGCGCTGCCACCTGGTGGATTGCCCAGAACTACAACTGTCAAAGGATGATGTGGAACAGTGTGCAGTCTTCCTTGAGTACCAAGATGTCTTCAGTAGAAACAAGGTGTCCAGTCTGTACCGCCGGGACGGGGGGAAACTGGTACGTCTCCAAACATAAACATGTAGTTTCAATAACTGTATGACCAGCTTCGATGGTTGAATGATCTAAGGCGTCACTCTTGCAATAGACTAGACTGCCTGGTGACGGGGAGATCAAGGTTCGAATCTCAGTCAGGTGTACCGAGGGCAGTTTTTCCTGGATGGATTTTCACTGTTCCTCTAAGCAAATTGGGGTACACTAACTCTAAATTAAAGCTTATTTATTCCTAACACGTTAGCATACTTATTACATTTGTATACAACTCAAATGAGTAGGAAGGCTAAAATACCCTTTTAAACTAGTAGCTTTATATATTAACCCATCTTAGTTGAGACTCAACATAAACAAAGAAAAGTTAGAGGGAAAGACCATTTACTGTCATGGCGGTTAGTTGACGGAGCCTTGCAGTTCCCAATACTTTATCCTCTTGTGGCGTTAGTAGTTGTTGTTCTCAGCTTCTTGTTTAATTTTTTGGGTCAAATGTGTTATTATTTTTACTTCTATGTTTGTTTCTTAAACTCAAATATTACACTGGGAAAAAAAGACCAGTCAAAATTAAGTTTAAATGCTATATAAAAGATTGATCCTGAACTAAATCAAGCCAGTAAATAGGAGAGGATATTTGTTAGCGTACCAAGTTACTGTTACTGCCCACTCTCCCTACCTAGGTATCATTCTATCAGAACTTATCAGAAGGGAGTAAAACCTGCACTGCAACTTCCTAAAAGAGGAAACACAAAAACAAAAATGGGAAGGTGAAAAGATTTAGTTAAAATTATTACTATTAGAAGCATTTTAGGCCATTAAAAAACTAGTTCATCTAAAGGGAAGCAGCACTGTTTGAACTGATGAGGCACCATTGGTTGAAACATTTGTAACGTTCACTCTAATCCTGTTTGTTTGTTTCCAGCTGAGCAGCATCAAGAAGGACACGAATGTAATGAACATATTTGAAGCACTCAAGAACTTCACTCCTCAGGACACAAGCCTTCGAGCAGCGGTGTTGGAGGCCCAGAAAAGTCTGGAAGAGCGACGGAAACAGCCCATGCTAATTATGACCGCAGCCCAGTTACTGAGTCTGGACCAGGAGGCTGGGAAACCGAAACACGTTGAGAAACAGGTTAGTCGGATCAACAGAAATATGCACAGGAACAGGTTAATCAAATCAACAGAAACACATGCAGAAACAAGCAACTAAGATCAACATAAATATGCAATGGAGTAGTTTAATTATATCAAAAGGGAGAAACAAGTTGTTGAATCGAACAGAAATGCACAGAATCAGTTCACAGTCATTCAGAACTCATTATAATACTTGACTCTTTCCGCCCCTCACCTTTTATCTCATCCCACAAGGGACTCTTGAGACCATCGATGTTAATAACTGTACTTTAAGAAAATAAATTGTGCAACCCGTTTCTTGTTCTAGACTGAACTCAAGGTTAAGAAGAAACCTTTTTCTTTGAAGATCGATCATCTAGTTCAAACCAATATGACCTCCTTCTTCCAGAAGATGGAAGAACCTCCCCTGGAACAGAACTCTCATGTCACGTCAGATGAGGAACCCTGTCTGACCACAGGGGACGAAGCCCGAGTCCTCCCCGACCTTGTGCCTCTCTCCAAACCACAAGAGGAGGAGGAGGGGGAGGTTCATAAAGACACAGACTCACAAAACAGTTCAAACTACACCAGTTTCTCCTCGTCCAAAGATGTATCAAGAGGAGATGAGAAATACGACCCCGAGACAGCGCTGTACGACAGCAATTCCCCGGCATACGCTGCCCGCATTAGTCCCCAGGACAGTAAGACTGAAGAACAAACTGGAAAACGAAAGTTGTCGTCTCTGTTCGGGGACGACAGCAGTGATGATGGCAATTCATTTGCGGGCGAGAAGAAGCGGTCGAGTATCCTGGGGCTGCCGCCGGTCCACAGTAAGCCTGTCAAGAGAAGCGAGGTTCTCCCGGCCAGGTCTGAGGGGCGCACCAAGGTATCCCCGCAAGATCGTAAAGTGGTAGCAGACAGGGTGGTGAAGTATCTGATGCCCTTCTACAAGAGGGATAGAATAGCGACCAGAGAGCTTTTCAAAATGCTGGCCAGACACCTCGTTCATCAGATGTTTGACGACAGAAGAGAGACAGGTGATTTTATATATATATATATATATTTTTTTTCCTCCCTTATGTGCTCTATTTGTTTTATTCTTTCAGGGATGTATACAATTAAATTAAATTATGAAGTTTGACTAGAGATAGGTCAAATTTACTTTTTCCCAAATCTGAATCTTAATTTTAGTTATTAATTCTGAATCTAAACTTTACCAAATATACCTGCCTCAGTGGCCTAATTAGCTAACACGCTTGTCGTGTTGAGCTTGACTGCTGAGGACGGGGAGATCGAGGTTCGAATCTCGGTCAGGTGAACTGGGGGTGGTTTTTCCTAAATGGTTTTCCACTCTTTCTCCGCGCAAATGCAGGTTCACTTCCTCTAATTCAACCTTCCCAATTCCTAAGTCCATTTACGTAATTAGTACTTAAAGCGTATAACCCGCACGGGTAGTAAGACCCGGTGCTAAATATTATTATTATTATTATTATTATTTATCAACTATGATAAGCACAAGGGTAAATTCTTCCCAAATCTGTGTTTTATATTACTATTCTGATTTTGTTAATTAATTGGTAAATTGATGATCTTGAGTCTAATTGTTAGATTTGTTCAACAGTTATATTGGGCTAAACAACTACAAATAATCATAATAACTCCAAAAATATTAAGAGTCGAAATTTAAAAGAAATAAAAATTAATTTTAAATCTTGAGTCTCAGATTTGAAACCGTTTTGAATCCTTGAATATCCTTAAGTGCTCATTCCTTAAAATGGGCTAATTAATTTCACACTAGCAAACAAATAGCAATTTTTAGTGTTTCTTATGTTGTTCCTATCGCTCTTTATTATTACCTTCTTTCATTTTTATAACAAAGTTTAGGTTAGCAAAGTAAAAATGGCACCAAACGGCTGTATTAAATTAAACATCGAAAGGAGAAGAGAAGGGCAGGTCCTACTACACACTTACCAGAACCAGAAAACTGTAGGCGTCAAACTTCACAGTTAAAAACACAACAAAACACATAATTATGTAAGGTTTGGGTTACGACACTCCCCTTCTTCCTCCTTTTAATGTTTACTCTAATACAGCCTTTTAGCGCCATCTTTTCTCTATTTTTTAGTTTTGTCAATACTTTTACTGGTGAAGTTTCATTATTCTCTAAACCCAATTGCTCTCTTCCTCCCCGCCTACCCTCCCCCCTGAAGAAGTGAAGTCGAAGCTAAGTCAAATCTTCGCAAACCCCTATTGGATTGCTTCAGGAAAATAGTTATTTGACATTTCAAAAAGCTACTAGATCTAGCGCCATCCTCCGGTTCTTGTGTTCTGCACGGTGGAAACCTGGCTCGTTCTCCTCTGTGCACACCCCTTGTGTTCTGCACGGTGGAAACCTGGCTCATTCTCCTCTCTGTGCACACCCCTTGTGGAAACCTGGCTCATTCTCCTCTCTGTGCACACCCCTTGTGTTCTGCACGGTGGAAACCTGGCTCATTCTCCTCTGTGCACACCCCTTGTGTTCTGTACAGTGGAAACCTGGCTGGTTCTCCTCTGTGCACACCCCTTGTGTTCTGCACGGTGGAAACCTGGCTCATTCTCCTCTCTGTGCACACCCCTTGTGTTCTGCACGGTGGAAACCTGGCTGGTTCTCCTCTGTGCACACCCCTTGTGTTCTGCACGGTGGAAACCTGGCTCATTCTCCTCTCTGTGCACACCCCTTGTGTTCTGCACGGTGGAAACCTGGCTCATTCTCCTCTCTGTGCACACCCCTTGTGTTCTGCACGGTGGAAACCTGGCTCATTCTCCTCTCTGTGCACACCCCTTGTGTTCTGCACGGTGGAAACCTGGCTCGTTCTCCCCCATGCAGGCATGCGCAATGCACACCTCTTGTCTGAACGCCTGCACTAATTCTGTTTCCAGATGAAGCGTCAGTGAAGCAGACTGTTCAGATGTTCTTTAAGAAGCACAGATTGGTGAAGAGCGAAGCGGACTTGAACAAATAAAAGGTTTTATAGGATTCTATTATGACAATACCTGCCAACATTTAAATGCTCCGTCAAAAGTCGGCCCCGTACACCTAAAAATATTTGACAGTGCTGTAAACGATCTAGGATCTAAGAAGAAAGTCACCCTGTCAAGTAAACTTTTCTCCTCATTTATTCACACTTTCATCCTCTTTTTGTGAAACACTTTGTTTCGCTGTGTTTTGAAATAAATATAAGAAAGTCTAGGACAGAAAGGATAGAAGCAAATAAAAGGGAACAAACACAAAATGAATGAAAAGATGAACACTTTACATTGCTGTCCATTTCCTGACAGAAACAGGCTAATCTCTTGACCTGAAGAAGCTGCCTGTGATAGTGAAAGTTTGTCTTTAAAAATGTGTTTTTTGGTTTATTCTCCAAACAATTTCTACTCTGGCATCACTCAGTTAAATGTGCTGGCTTTGCCTCCTAATTTAAACCATGATTTATCCAAGGGCTCTGCAACAAATAACCTTCTTTATCTTCTCTCTTATGATACAGAAATATCCTCTTTAGGTAGTTGCGTTGAGTGTTCCACGCTCCTTCCTGATGAGTTCTGACCCAGGTCGGGGGATTGTGCCATAACAATCAACCATTACCTCTTTGTACAGTGGCAGCACTGTTAAGTGTGAACTGTGGTTTTTTTTTTCGTTGTATTGTGTTTGTTCCTTTTATATGTTTATATACACCTTTCCTGTACCATCCTCTAGAGTTGGGTTGAATCTACAATTTTACGAATTTGAATCTCTAATTTACCTTCGAACCCGAATCTTGGAACAAATTAAGAACTTAAGAGTAAATATAAATATAATAGAAAAATAGTAACTAAATGTTAACATTTTTCATTAATCCATTCCTTCATTCATTCAGTTACGTGTTAAATTACTGGTCTGGGTTCTGGTTAAGTTCATCCTATAATTATAATTGGTTGTGAACCACCAATGAATGAACAGTATTTGAGCTCTAAAACAAATTTCACTTGAAAAAAATCCTTAAGGATTTGAATCTCAAATCCAAAATTTTCTCGTGTCGAATTTCCAAAATCTTTAAGGGTTCGAGGGATTCAAAGTCCCATCCTAACATTCTTCTGAATAATATTGTATTATATTTGGAAGAAGGTGTAGGAAAGGTGGATAGAAACATATAAAAGAAGGACAAACACAATATGGCTTTTACAATGAAAATAAGAACACAGTTCACACTTTACACTGCTGCCTCTGGAAGAAAATTGATCGTCACTGCCCAATCCCAATGAAACCTAGGTCGGGGGATTGAGCAGTAACGATGGCTTTTCTTTAAGAGGCAACCATTACCTCTCTGTCCATTGGCAGCAGTGTAAAGTGTGAACTGTGTTATTTTCACTGTGGGGGCCATATTTTGTTTGTCCACCTTTCCAATCTATACCTTCTCCCAAATATAATACCATTACCTCATAAAGCGAAAAGAGGTTTTCCTTATTGAGTTATATCATTATAAATTCTCCCGAATAAAATAGAAATATTCCTGAAAATTTAAAATTATGTGTGACTGCTTGAGAAAGAATGGTGTTGAGAAAAGAGAATTATATTTGCATTCTGTCAAAGTTTGGCTTTCTTCCCCACATTATTTTACACCGGTTTCATAAATACCTCAAGTCTTTAGAGCGATTATCTGTTTCTCTACACTAAGGTTTAGTGATTGGATTGCCTTTATGAACAAAGGCTTGGGAAAGGTTTAAACCTTATGTTTTTTATCACTTCAATATGGTTTGAAAAATCACTTTTTCCACAAAATAAAAGTTAAGTTTTGATAAATAACTATGACATTTCTGTTATACAGTCCTGTTGTTATGGCTTTTAAGTTTTCATATGCAAGCATCTGTGATTGGTTGCAGTGTAACGATTAATTAGTCGGATGTTTAACAATTTTACACGAAACATTTTTTAATTGTTATTTCATACTTTTACCATTTTTATAATGGACTACTCTAATTTACTAAATATGTTGACTATTGACTTTAAATCACACACACACAACATACATACATTCTGAAGTCGAAGAGATTAAATCATAAGGTCAAGTTAATAATTTTATCTTTTCAAATTCTAGATGGATTTTCCCTCATTATTTTTCTTATTTAAAAATCAGTTATAATAAATCTATAAGGTAGGATGACATAGCTGAGAAAAGTATATACAGTAAATATCTTGGGAGCGTGATTGATGATAAGGTAGAATTAATGGCCTTAGTCAATTGTTCACCACAGTCACTATGAGAACAGTGGTTCAATTCCATCATGGATACATTTTGATTATTGTACTATAGGTCACCCGCCTCGGTGGCGTAGTTAGCTAACGCGCAAGTTTCCTGTTGAGCTAGACTGCCGAGGACGGGGAGACAGAGGTTCGAATCGCGCTCGGATGAACTGGGGGGAGGGGGGTTCCTAAGTGGCTTTCCACTCTCACTTGCACAAATGCGGGTTCACTTCCTCTATATTCAATTATCCCAATTCCTAACCCATTAGTGTAATTAGTACTTAAGTTTATAACCTGAACAGGTAGGAAAACGCGGTGCTAAATATTATAGGCCAGACCAGAATTATAGATACTTAATTTGGTTGTGTTGTTTTTATACTACACGCACTGCTACCCATTCAGGTTGTACACATTTATATCAACTATACTAATGATGTAGGGATAAAGAGGATAGAATCTAGTGGAAATGTATCCCCATTTAAATGGAGGGAGGTTGGGAAACAATTATTTAGATAAGAAATACCAGACCGGAATTTGTTCTTCGATCTCTCCGTTATTGGCAGTTTAGTCTTTTGCATGAGCTTTAGAATATATAGCCACTGAAGCGGAATATTTGTTGGTTTCTAGGAATTTTGTTCATTCCAGTTTTTTTATGATCTAAATCGAAGTAATTCACAACCGTAGTAAATCATTACTGTGTGTGTGTGTGCGTGTGTGCGTGCGGTGTGTGCGCGTGCAAACAATGTGGGACAGTTAAAAGAAAATGAAGAAGAATACATTTTCTTAACAAAATATTTCCTCTTTGTAATAACTCATTATGGTGTTTAAAATATTGAGATAATTTATTTCATTAGCATTTTGATAGTCGGTTTTGTTTATCAAATCGAATGTTAAAATCCCATTGGCTGAAACTTGCTCCTGACCTAAAAGAAATTAACTGTCATTGACGTTATCTCTGACCTAAGTTTTGTTGTACTAGTATTGTATATTAATAAGTTATGTAGTGTTATACTTTGCAAGGCTATCTACATAATATTTGTTTGCCTTTTGCTGTGTATTATTTTAACGTGTATTATTTAGTGTGAAAGTGTTAACTATCTACTTGACTAGAATATAGGACAAGGTTTCTAATCTCTAATCTTCTAATCTTGTATCTAGAGACTGATATTGTGAATAGAGCATTTGAGTTTTGTTGAACTTACTTGAGACACCCCTGATAAGTATGCCTTGTGCCAGTAGACTACTGTGCGTGGAACATAAGTATGCCTTGTGCCAGTAGACTACTTTGCGTGGAACATAAGTATGCCTTGTGCCAGTAGACTACTGTGCGTGGAACATAAGTATGCCTTGTGCCAGTAGACTACTGTGCGTGGAACATAAGTATGCCTTGTGCCAGTAGACTACTGTGCGTGGAACATAAGTATGCCTTGTTCCAGTAGACTACTGTGCGTGGAACATAAGTATGCCTTGTGCCAGTAGACTACTGTGCGTGGAACATAAGTATGCCTTGTGCCAGTAGACTACTGTGCGTGGAACATAAGTATGCCTTGTTCCAGTAGACTACTGTGCGTGGAACATAAGTATGCCTTGTTCCAGTAGACTACTGTGCGTGGAACATAAGTATGCCTTGTGCCAGTAGACTACTGTGCGTGGAACATAAGTATGCCTTGTTCCAGTAGACTACTGTGCGTGGAACATAAGTATGCCTTGTGCCAGTAGACTACTGTGCGTGGAACATAAGTATGCCTTGTGCCAGTAGACTACTGTGCGTGGAACATAAGTATGCCTTGTGCCAGTAGACTACTGTGCGTGGAACATAAGTATGCCTTGTGCCAGTAGACTACTGTGCGTGGAACTCCACCAGTGAAGATCACTCAACTACAGCTTTACGATCGTGATCTCCACAGCAAAGTTTATTCAACCCTCAAACTTTATTTTAATTTAAAGTGTGCCAGAGCTATTGACTGGCTTCAGACGGTTTGCTCCACTATCACTGCCAAGGACTGATATAAAATGACAGTTTTAAGTTCTGGAATATCTAACTAGTATGGGTCTTTGACTACCTCTGACAGAAACTTGGGTTCTAACTCGACAGCTGAATAGGCTCGGCAAATTCTTCGCGCTATTTCTGTGTCATACCCTGTTTCCGGTGATGGATCATTTATTTTTCCTCTTCTCTCTACTTGTCTGGGTGCCGGTTGTGAAGTGTTCAGTTAGCATTTTATATTTTCAAAATATTAATACTATTTTAATTTCAAATCTAGTTTTTAATTTTGTTTTTAAATATACGATTCTTATTTCCATTTTAAAATGATATTTTTGTTTTTTATCTTTTGATTTTGATATCGCAGACCATTACTAACTAATGAATACCTTGTTTTCACAAAAAGCATCACTAAGATGAGCTTGTCGTATGCCGGGATCGTGATCGACTTAACGTTCACATAATGTAACATAACAAGATAGGCCTACATGTTGATCAGGATTTATCTCATGTAATGTAACATAAAAACATGAATTTGGATGGTTCAAAAACAAAATACTCGCTAAAATTAAACCCAAGTACTTAGGACTGATTATTAATAAAATCTCACTTATAATTCATTTACTTACTGCAATTAAAGTATTCTAAAATTTCATATCACTCACTTTATTACCAATCCTTGTGTCTAAAAATAACTAAACAATTTAAATAATCTAATTTATTAAATTGTAAAAAATTATGTAGGATGGAGGGAATGAAGATGGGTCAAAAAACATATAAAAAATCTTACATAATTTAAGGATGGCCCCATAGAATTTTACTGGGGCCACAAAATAAAGTGTAAGAAGAAACTACGACATTTTAGTGTTCATCAGACAGACTATACCAAATAAGTTGTCCACAAACAATAAACAAACAAATGAAGTAGTAAAAAATCCACGTTGACGTTGACGTTGCTAGAAACACAATTGGTTAGTAAGGATACGCGGTACCCTTCTCTTATCATTCGAGTAACACGATCTTTCTCTCGTGGACTCGTGAACTGTATCCATTTAAAAACACGAGACGAACTGTTACGTTGTGTTACGTTAAAAACTGATTGTGATCCTGGCATTGAAGCTAAAAGACTGTTTGAAAGTAAACCAAAGTTCTATCAATAGTTCATAACTTGTATTTGTATTAGAATTTGTTCCTAAAGGAAACATTAGGACTGAATGTAAAGTTTAAATTAGTT
The DNA here is from genome assembly GCA_039000515.1 of Timema cristinae. Taxonomy (NCBI): domain Eukaryota; kingdom Metazoa; phylum Arthropoda; class Insecta; order Phasmatodea; family Timematidae; genus Timema; species Timema cristinae. Next base: position 7,098 of record JBCFYV010009810.1, on the reverse strand, counting down.
GTTTAATTTATATTTCTATCATTTTGCATGTACATTTCCATGTCTTGTACATTATTAAATTACTGTTGTTTATTTGAAGTCTCAATCTTTTCTGGTTTCTCAGATTATTGGCTGGTGTATTTTGTTGTATCTATAAAATATGTCCAAGACAGAAATTCAAACTCCAAACTAGAGGTCGGAAAATCTCTTTTTGGACCTCGATCGACTTACGGACCTATAAAAAGGTCTGTATCACTTATCGTTTGTACTCGCTACTCTTACTTTTTTTTATCCATATTTATTTGTTTAAATAAACCTTTCTAGAAAAGTTAAAGAATAAATGAAAAGATACATTTTCATATTAAACTATTTCATTTTCAAATAATTTTATCAATTATGATCGAGCGAGGTTATATTGGTGACTCTCGAATATTATTTTAAAGCATTTGATATATTTGAGAGCTTCGAAGTTTCATAAATCACTTTTTAATGACGATATAGCTTTATTACTCGGATCGACAGGTCACTTGCGATCGAGCTTTAGCCATCCCCAGATCTAAATTTTTGGCTTTATGTACAAATGCTCTACTAGATGAGATAACCAGATTCAAAATATATTTAAACTATTTCTTCAAACTACAGACTCGGTAACAAAGTATATGTTTTTGTTATTATTAATAGATGTTCTATCTTATGACAGTGGACCTAGTCCACCACTGTTCCCTGTCTTCTCCTCCTTCCTAAGCTCCTCTTTCCCTCAACATTTTCTTCTATGACGTCGTGCAGAAGACACTTCTTTCAAAGATGTGTCCGATCTAGTTTGCTTTGTACCGAAGAATCTCATCCAAAATTGTTCTTCCACTCTTCTTAGGACATGTTAATTTGTCCCCCGGTCTGTCCACCTGATCTTCTCCACCATGTTCGTAGCTAATATTAGTACTCATGTATATATTGTGTCTTATATCTGGATACAAACCTGGATAGATCAGTTGGTAGACGATACAGAAGGGACAGTTTAGAATCCACAAACACATTAATTGATAACTATCCACTATAATATTAATGTTATTTTATAGATATTGATATCTGATTTTTATTGATTGACTAAACTAAAAGCTCATTGTTAGTGTCTTGAAAAAAAAACCTCTTAGGAACCGATAATTCCATTTAGATAAAAAGAAACATTTTTAACAGTTACAAACACTACTAAAACAATGTTAATATGTTCATACGTCAAGTCATATGGTCTGCAACTGGTACTTTTGGCAAAGAGTATCGAAACCTATTAAATAAAACTAATAATAAAAAAATATTACCGATGTTGACCACAAAAAAAAAGTTTTGTATTTTTTTCTTTCCTTGCCAGAATGTTTATATATGTTGAAACATGTGTTCATCCACCATTGATTATTCTATAGAAAAACTAACTAATTGTTGTCCAAATGTCTTGAATGAAATGTTTTCTTTTTCCTTATTATCAATAAAGGAAAATTGTATAAATTACTATGGTTGGTTCTACGTGTAAAATTTATCCCCTTGCTGTTTTATCCTTGCATTGTACTGTCAGCACGTACTGTGGTTTCACTGTTTTACAACATGCTTTTGAAACATGTTTATTGAAACAAACTCATTTTATTTAATCTTGTGTTTGAGTTTTCCCCGCTGCTAAGTGGACAAAGTATGGTCAGCTATAAACCCAGGGACTCTGCGATATATCGATAAAGATAAATACTTTTTATATTCAAGTTCATCCGCTATCCAATACCAAAAGTAGGTATCTAGTCACAAAGGCTGTGGTCTTAGAAAGTAGACATTAACTAGCTCCCCTTATACTCGCACCCTTAAAAAACTGCTTACATTAAACCAAAATTATTATTGGTATTGGGTGACCTGGTGTTCTAGGGGTAAGGTGTCAGACTTCTATGCTGGCAGCCGGGGTTCAATCCTCGGTCCCGGCAAAGATTTATCTGATTTCCAAACCCTTCCTTCACCTCTGACAAGACATCTTGTGAATGTGTGGAATGCCAGGTCTCCACCGTGGTTCGGATTCCACGTTAAACTGTAGGTCCTTCATTTCATCTCACAATCATCCTACCATTACACATTAGCGTAAGTGCGTATAACCCGAATGGGTAGTAAGACGAGGTGCTAATAATAATAATAATAATAATAATAATAATAATAATATCATTGGTATTAGTATATTGGAGAGTGGATGAGGTTAGATAATGATGAGTTACATACCCTGTACTCATCACAAGACATTGTTAGTGTAATCAAGTCTTGTAGATTATGTTTGGCAGGACATGAATGGAAAGAGGTCAGTGGGAAGACCGAGACACAGATGGGAGGATAAAATTAGAATGGACCTGAAAGAGATATAGTGTAATGAGGTGGACTGGATAGAACTAGCTCAAGATAGAGATAGGCTGTAATGGAGTGTATAGAACTAGCTCAAGATAGAAATAGGTGGAGGACTTTTGTTAGTGCTGCAATGAAATTTTGAGCTCCTGATGCTATAGAGTAAGTAAGTATTTGTATAACAAGTTTAAAAAATTTACTGTTTTATTACATTTCATAATTATGATGAAATAAGGACATTTGATCAAAAGTGAAAATTGAGTCGATGTTCAAAGTAGCAAGAGACCAGCATCGGGGAACATACAGACTAAGTATCAAGCTCATTTAGTCTGTCTTATACGTGAAGAGGTTGGAGTTTGACGCCTAGCGAGATATACTGATTTTTTTAAATGATCTATTGTATCACACTTCCTCCAAAGTAAGCTGCTCACATTTGTTCTAAAACTGTTGGAAGTCGACTGAAAAATTGTATACATTTTTCTGTTAAGTTTGTAGGACTTGTTTGAAACCAATTTTTCCTCTTTTTAAAAAAGATTTGAGGTAAAATGATGGATGAGTGATGCTCGAAACCATACAATGGATCAACCCTAACACTACTACTCGCTGCTTACAATGTTGGGTTTGCTTCGAAAAGTAAATATTGGTCGGATTGACATAAGTATGATTGCCGATAAAAGTCGTAAAGATTGTGTGATGAAACTGTTTGCTCAAGTTATCTGTGTTCCATATTGTTTGAACAAGTGGGAAACTAATAACTTGCTTTTGTTTACTTTTTTTTTAGGAGTGTTTATTTTTCTTTTCACGCCATCAATGTCTAAAAAATCTTGTGCTTACATTTTTTTTAAGTTGACCTAAATTTAAGTTCCACTGTTGGGTAACAGAACACCCATCCAAAGATGTCATATTAAGTCTTTCTTACCCAATTTGGTGGTCGAATGGTCTAAGACGGGCATGTCCAACCCGCAGGTCGCTATGCCGGTTGAAGCCGACAATTTAATTTAATCTAATATAATAAATTAAAAAGTAAAGTCATTATTATTGTATTATTACAAAATGTAAAGTTCTGGTTCGACCTTTCACCGCAAGGGCGAGAGCGACAAGAAGGTGGTCAGTTGTATTCACTCACAGTCGTTGTAACGATAGCTCAGGACAATATATGGATAGTCCGTAGTGTAACCCTCATGTGACTAGTCCAAGCCAGATGGGTCGAGATAACGTTGTGAGCTGTATTGAGTGTATACAATGAACGTTTTAATCTGAGAACGGTTAACAAAACTATTATTTTTGTTATGAAAACGATTTGTGCGTCGGTCAAGAAAGCTTAAAAGAACTGTTCAGGTGTGGCTACAATAATTGTGTACATCATTTTAGCAAAAAACACCCAAACTAGATTACAAGACATTTCTGTTAGTTTAGTGTTCAAGTTATACTCTTTTCTTAAAGATCTGCGAAACAATTAATAAGGAGGTTAATTGAAAACGCACTAAAGTGATAATTTGTAGGTGAGGTGTGGATGTGCACCGCTTTGTTCTATGCGGCTCACCAGCTCAAACTTATAAACCTCAAATTGCAGAAATAAACAAACTAGGCTCTTGTAGCTGACATAATGCTTGCTATCTTCCATGTAGTTTTCAAAATTGTCAGAATATTTTTACTTGTGTAAAGTATGTTTGTATGTATTTGTTAAAAATAAAGTATTTGTTTAGGGTTTTATTATATTTGGGCAATAGATATTATAAATTTCATGTATGGCCTCTGGTCAATTCCACAAGAACTTATGTGGCCCTCTCTGGAGTTGAACATGTCTGGTCTAGGGCGTCGCACAATAGACTGGACTGCCGATGATGGAGAGATTGGATAGATAGGGTGTAATGAGGTGGACTGGATAGAACTAGCTCAAGATAGGGCTTAATGAGGTGGACTGGATAGAACTAGCTCAAGAAAGGGATAGGGTGTAATGAGGTGGACTGGATAGAACTAGCTCAAGAAAGGGATAGGGAGTAATGAGGTGGACTGGATAAAACTATCCCAAGCTAGTGATAGATGGCGTACGTTGGTAAGTGCAGCAAAGAGCTTCGAGTTCCTAGTTATTGATTTTTTTTTCTTTCAAATTTCGAAATATTGATGTCTTACTGCTTCTCACCTATGGGAAACACCAAGACAAATGTGTCTCTTTGTTGTTTTGTTTTTCAGTAGTTTCTAAATAACAGACTGTTCAAAATTATAAATATTTTTAATGAAGTGTTTAAAAAAAAGTCCCTCATTGTTCCCTTCCTCCTCCAATATAAATTTTATTCGTTAACATAAATGTGTTTAGAGCAATTACAATAAAAGTTTTATAAATATATTCAGTACCGGTACTATGGTTTTTTTAAAATCGATTTAACACGAACTAACAATTCAACTTCGTATGGAGATGAAATTGAAGAACGGCTGGTGAGTACTCTTCTGTTTAACATCTAAAGTAAATTTCATTTGGCAATATTTTACTTAGCCTTTAAGATGCTAATTGCATTAAAAGTGTATTTGTTTAAAATAAATCTACATGTTAAATCGTTATAAACAGTATTATTAATTAAAAATAAAACTTTTCCTTTAATAGAACGCTTTGTATTTAAATATAAATAAATTTTCCTCTGCTGGGAAAGTTTAATTTAAATTAGTATATACTTCCTGTTCCGTTTTTGCAATTGCAGAAGTCTTCATCCGGTTTCCCAAATTTGTTAGATGATGTGTGTCGCCATTTAAGAAGAGCTCTAGTTGAAGTTTGAGAAAAATATTAATTTAAAATGTTTCCAATTCAGTCGGTCGTCAAGACAGCACCTACAATTTTTAGAGCTATTGTTCCAAAGAGAACTGTTCTTAGAAGCTCAAACGTTGTATCTAGTCCACCCAGAATAAAAATTTCTTTCGCTGTAAGTATTTTTCCACCTTGAAAATAATAGCCTTAGTTAATCCTTGAACAAATTATCTCAACAAATATTAAATTATATTTCATAGCTAGGATTTTGTGAATACTTAATTGTTATGTGCTAAATTAGATCGCTTACCTTATTGATATAACTTTTTTTTTTTCCCAACAATTTTTTTCAGATGTATTTTGATTTTTTGAGTATGTAAATTAATCCGGAACAATTTATATCTGAAGACAGGCAAAAAAAAAAGGTTTGGTATTCAAGGAAATTATCAGTCGTTGTTGGCTCTAGTTAGAAATAACCAAGGATAGGACTCTGTTCTGCACATTTTGTTATGTACATTCATGAACCTATATAAAAAAAATGAATTTAGAAGGAGAAAAAATAAAGTTAACCTAAATTTGCACATATTTTAGACCTAGCTCTGTGAAATTAAGTTAGAATAAAGCCTCATCTGCTGTCTTCATAAGCTCCGAATCTGTATAGTCCTTGATGGTCCTTATAAATGGAAATCGCTTCTACACATTCCTTAATATTAGGCCTAATCACATGGCTACCAACCATTATGAAAGTCTGAGACCATGTCCCCTTAAAACTCTTAGAAATAAAATTTACAGGAGTAAGGCATAAGCAGAGGTTATAAAGAGTATTGATGTGAAGTTTAACCTACCCAAGCGAACTCACTATTTCTGAGAACTTGGTATTTTTAAGAACACTGTTTTCAAGATAACGCCCTTCTCAGGGTTTTTAAAATTTTTATAAAAATTATTCTGTGTGTAAAACTATAATTTAATTTTGTACTTGTTCCCATAGCAACAGATCTTTTCACAGCCATTAGCGCTTTCATTTTAATGCACTTGCACACATATATACCTTGCTGGTATTGGTAGTCCTTTTTTTTTAGCATTTCGTATTGACTAATAATTGGAAAGTTAAAGTTGAAACAACTTTTGATTAGGTAAGTATTAAGGACTTGAAAAGGATTGACGGACTATAGACGGAGAAGTCGGTGTGGAGTTGATCTCTCACAGACCACAACACATCTTAAAGATATAGACAATCTGTGAACAAGGCTTAACACTTATTTTGTTTGAGTAGCATACCTTCTAAATTTGTTATCCTGTATTTCATTATATGCTCCACACAGAAATTATATAAAAATACCTTTCACATTAGTTTTGTTTTATTATTTCTAGGTAGAATAAGGAAAGTGTTAATAACCGACACAGACGCATTGTCTTACAGTTTAGTAGATATCCTCTTCTGTGCTCATAAGTTGCTCTTCAAGTGACAACTCCTTGATACAAAAACATTTGTTATCAACATTATTTTTACTAAAAGATAAATCACCCAAGGTCATTGTTGTTTGTACACTGATTGATAGCATCCTGGAATGACTTCCTACTTACCTATCTTAGTTTTGATAAAAGGATTCAAAGTTTACATAACATCTTATCTAAAGGTAGATTCAAAGATAACAAATCTATTATCAGAAAAAGAATTGACTCCACTATAAACCACCTGATCAGTTGTATGAATAAGGAACTAACGGTGACCTGGTGGTCTAGGGGTAAGGTGTCAGACTTCTGTGCTGGCGGCCGGGGTTCAATCCTCGGTCCCGGCAAAGATTTATCTGTTTACCAAACCCTTCCTTCACCTCTGACAAGACATCTTGTGAATGTGGGAAATGCCAGGCCTCCACCGTGGTTCGGATTCCACGTTAAACTGTAGGCCCTCCATTTCACCTCACAATCACCCTACCATTACACATTAGCGTAAGGGCGTATAACCCGAATGGGTAGTAAGACGCGGTGCTAATAATAATAATAATAAAAGGAACTAA
>JBCFYV010009809.1:0-35615 GCA_039000515.1 Timema cristinae | reverse complement strand
GGCCGGCTTTTTGGGGAGACAGTACGAATTTTGGTGGCACTATTGAGAAAAGAGGTATGGGGTTGCGTCCAACTAATTATTATTTTTTACTTTCTATCATGGTTTAAATTTCAGATAGAAATATATGTCTCTGTCGCTTTATCGTATTATACAAATTCCCTCAGTTCTTGTCTTTTTTCAATTTTTGGGAAAAATGTGAAGAAATTGTTAGGTTGGTGAGGTTAGGTCGACATAAGTGGTCTGAAATGTGCCCGTTCTTTAGAGGTAGAAACTCGTGCGGTGAAAAACGTTGCACCCAAAAAAAAAAAAATCCCCTTCGTTTTGGGGTTTTTTTTAATTAGCTGAGAATGTTCCCGGAATCTTTCTTAAATTGCCATTTTTCTGGATTTTTTTTTCAGCCAAAAAAAAAAAAATAGATCCAAGATTTTTAAAAAGTTGGCTCGAGAAAAATTACTGAAACTTTTTCCACTTTCCAAAACCATTTTTTGTATTTTTAAATTGGATTTTCGAAGTCCATTTTTTCAATTTTAAAATGAATTCGAATCAAATATATTAAAATATTCTCGAATTTAAATATATTCAAATATATTTTTAGTTGTCTTATGTTTGAAAAAATATTAAACGTTGTTTTTTATATAACTTTATGCATAAAAATTAATTGGAAATTTTTTTATTGAGAAATTTTTTGTAATATTTCTTTTAACTGATAAAAAACTACAACAAGCTACAATTCAAATTTGATAGGGTTTTCCCCAAGTATTTTAAATTTTAAAAAAAATAACCCTCGGATTGGAAAAAATTAATATAAATTGGTTTTTAGCTGTCAATTTTTTATTGGTGAAGCTTCGAAGCCCGGAATTTTTTTTCGAAGAAAAGTGAATCTGATTTTTGTTTCAAAGCTTTGCAACCCCCAGTTTTGATATTTTACTAAACTCTAGGGAGCCGCCCTCAACCTATCCTTCCCTATTTTTCCCCCCCCCAAAATCGCAAATCGCCTCTGTGGAAAAATTTTGTTAGGTCCCTCCCTCACACAGTTGTAGGGTTTTAAAAAGGACTTTTGGAACACTTGTAGTTGCCCCCTGTGGTCGGTGATGTTTAACTGAGAAGGACCTTTAGGGTGAGATCAAAGGTGGTTTCGTGTCGACCTTCAAGTAGACACCTTCACGATTTGCTCGAGAAATGAAAGTATCTTACGCACAAACAGTTTCCTTTGTTTTCTCGATTCAACGTGAACATGGCGGTGAAATAGAACACAAATTACTCATTTTTTTTATCTTCCTTAACACAACTAATGTATCAATAATATTGTTTAAATTATGATTGATATTTCCTACTTTCACTAAAGTAATATTTTGGTAATGATAGGCACCTACCGTTTATTGTGTATTATTATATCCGTTTCTATTGTTATAAGCAATCTAAACTAAGTGGAATGTGTTTTGTTCGCGACTGTTGCCAATATTATAGATAATATTAATATTAAAAAACACTACACAGGTAGTACTGCTTGGCATTGAATTGAAAAGCTAAATTTAATTTTGATCGGTCACACCACACTGGCCTATTTTTACACAATTTGCTATCTCACTTTTAATTATTTTCCCCACGTCTTAGCACCCGTTCAGGTTGTAGGTTGTACATGAATAACGCTAATGGAATAGAGATAATAAAGGTACAATTAGAGAACAAGTGTACACAAAATTTGCCTGGAGGGAGATTTGTACATCATTTAGGAAAAAAAAAAAACTACAGTGCATCCATCCAAGATCCAAAACCACGTCTCCCGTCACCGGAAATCCAGACCTAACACTATATTAGTGACATGTTTAGACACGGGGTTCCCAACCCTATGCCCGCGGGTACCATGGCCTTTTACGTCCGCCCACCACTTTTTGACCACAGCTGAAAAGTTCTTGACTAATTAATTTTATATGACACTTTTCCGACAAAAATCAAGTTTGTGCTTATCTCCAAGTATGTATGTTCTCAAGAAGTTGATGATTGAAATCCCCCCTCTTTCAATCTCTCCCCATCATTCCTCTTTCTTTGCCGACCCATTTAAAAGTGTACTTTTGCTCGGAAACCACTGTTAGTTTCAATCGGAATGATTTTGCTTTTTCTTAATCTCAAAGACCTACCCCCTTCCATCATTCTCTTTGACACTCACTAATACCATCCTAATACTTCCTATTTCCTTTGTAAATATCTTGACATGGGTCTACACAGTTTTGTTAACTGAATTAAACACAAAATAAATACATATTTTTAAAATGTACCGATCACCAAAATGGTGGTGGAGTAGTTAAATAATATCCTGCGTCTTTATTTTAGTCTCGTTAAAACTGTAAATAAGGCAGTATTTTTAAAAATTTATTTCGTCATACTTTAAGAGGGTTATGTACCCATGGCTACGGCCTTGAGTATTACCCTCAACCACATGTAACAGTCACAATCGATGTTGGAAACTGCAGTTGACCGGTCGTGTGGATAACGTTGAGACATGACTTCTGAAGCCTGGGGGCGGTTAGTAAATTTTCCTTGAAAAAGTAATTGGTGCCGCCCACACTACCGAGTTTTGAATGGGCTCTAAGGTACAAAAAAAAGTTTGGGACCTCTGCGTTAGACCATTCGATCACTACTCCTGGTCATGGATATCGTGCCTGACCACTGATTGAAAATCTGAGTTTCCATTTGGAACAGTTATATCGGGAATATTTTAATGCAATTTATTTTCTCATCATCACCTGAAGCGAATGATAGTGAGATCCCGTAAAACTAGCTCAACTATACCCTCTTACGTCCTTGAGTGTTGCCAGATTTGTCATTGAAATACTATGGAAATTTTCTTTAGCTGATTTTAAAAATATTATAAATAAAAAAAAAAAAAATAAAAACTTAAAAAAAATATAAAACTAAAAATAAAATTACCTTGTGGAGAAAATGTAATTGGGGAAAATATTTTCATTTTTATTTAGTGGTCAAGTTGACTTTTAATTTGGTACTCAACATCAACCAGTGATCTTCCTACTCATTTCTATTTTCAAATTACTAAATCTCTCTAGAAAGTGTTTTGGATAGGACAGAAAAAAATACTTGATTATATTAAAGACACTTTTTGTTGGAGTCTGAAACTATTTCCGATGACTTAAAATACCACATGCTGTAGAACCCGTGCAAAACTCCACCACTAAGCTACAAGTTCCCTAATGTGTTCAGTCAGGAGGTAATTAGCATTTACAAAGATCATGGTTGCGGACAATGTTTGGTTGACCGTACAGTGGGCTTAAGGAACTATGGCGCTTATTGTATTGCATGTGTACTTTTTGGATCAAAGGAAGGATGGTAGGCAGTAGAATAATCTTCCCTCGGGAAGATTTGTTATTTTATGGACTCCGTTTTCTAAACTACACAAAAAAGGGAAGGAAATGAAATGCTTTGCGGGACATGCCTCCAATTGATTTGTTTTTGATCTTTTTTGTTTTGATGAGATATCATTTTTTTTTTTTAAAACAGCAATTATAAGGGGGGGATGTTCTGAATTTAAGAATACCACATTTTGAAAAAAGGCACATTCAGTTGAAGTCAGGACTAAATTGTGACGGTTGAAAAAAAAAGTATTTTGAAGGAAAAAAAAAAATCGAAGCATCGTTTGTGATACATACCCATGATTAAAGGACAGTTATACTATGTGGCCGACAAAACTTTCCCCTAAGAGGTCATCGTGATGATGGAGAGTTAGCGAAAAACGTAGCACAGGGGGGGGGAAATGAGGGGAAACTTTTCCGAGCACTTTTTATGATTCCGTATTTCTTTGCCGGTGATATGATTTAAAGAATTCAATAAATAAAAAAAACCAGCACCCAAAAATGCAACATTTTATTAGGGTAAAACATCTCCCCCAGAACGAATTAATTGAAGCTTGTGGACGATGAGGAAGAAGGTTATCCTTAGTTAAAATTTGTTAAAGTCCTATTCAAGCAGGGCAATTTTTTTCGGTTACTAGCAGATGAAAATAAAACAACTGGATGTTTGAAACAGTTGAACAGTTGAGTCTTCTTTTTTTGCTGTTTAGGATATGATTTATAGGAGGATTTCTGGACATTCTTTCACTCAAAAATTCGAGTAGAATTCTTAGGTTTTGTTGGGTTACTGTACCTAAATGCCCAGAAAGAAGTAATCTCAGTGGCGAGGGCTCTCACAAACTTCTTACTTCTTTTTTTCTTGAAATAAAATTAAACCAATTTGGATACTTAAAATTTGCGATGAACCCTGCGTGTTTCGGTAGAGGGTTACCTGATGGTAGGCGGTCTACCCATGTGTCTGGTGTTTTATTAAAATTTCAATCAAAGCGTGTGCATGCTCGTATTGTAGGGAAAAAGGAGCCTCTTGCTATATATATATGCACTTTTATTGGTGTGTGCTTATCACAAACTATATCTGTTCATTTCTAAAGCATGTTTCTCTAACAAGTGTAAGCGAACGCTATTGCTGTGGTCAGTAACCCGTAACCATATGAAGTTTTTAAGAGAAGAATCCAGTAAACGAACAGCTTTTAATCGAAAGCATATACTACTTGAACCAATATCCTTGTGAAGTACAACAAAGGTGCAAACTCAAAACGCGCTTTAATGAGACCCGCGTTTGGGTAGAACGACACGATTGCATTTTTACAATTTCTTACCATTGTTTTCTGATGCAGTTGTATTGTTTCTTCAAGTATTTGATTGCGGAAGCAACCATCATCCAAAGACGTACGTCTAATCGTTTTCAGCACTTTTACTCACCTCAATTATCAGGTTTGACTTTATTATTAACTCGCATTTTGTTTCATTTATCTTCAGTCTAAACAGTCACGTTGTTCGTCAGCTTCAAAACCCTTCGTACTAGTCCTTGAAAAACTTTGCTATAATATGGTAGGGGGAGTGCAAATGTTTAAGAGACATTTGGAAAGATTATTGGAATAACACTCAATAAATATACAGAGGTACTATAATGAAGCGGTTTGAATCTTGGCTGTATAACTTGAAATGAAATTGACATCACTATAACCAAGGACTTTCCCGGACACAAACTCATGGGGCCAAAAGTTAGATTGACATATACTTCTGAGGAATTATTATAGACTAAAATTGTTTATACCTGCCATTTTGTGGGACTATCTTATTTCATGAATTGTTCAAACTGATTTCATCATATGGAATGATAATATTATCACATTATACGGTTTAATTCCTGCATTTTGCCAACCAAGACAATGAAAACTTTTATTAATGTAGCTCAAACTTATGCTTTATAATGACCCTTTCCTGGGGACTTCGTTTTCAGAAACTTCCGTGGAGAGGTTGACTTGTGACAACAACGCTCGGACACAAAATAATCTAAGGGCAGGTGTCCAATCTAGCCAGGCGGTGGTTGTTGACATCTTTAATGCACGCTTCAGGTTGGTTTTTTCCCCAAACATTAAAGTTCTTCTCTCCACATTTTGTCTGTTCTTCCCGTGATATTGCACATAGTTGAGAGGAAGACGATCATTTTCGTCACTATGATAGGTTAATGTCATACTTAAGGTCCAAGTTGATGAGGTACGATTAATAAGGGTTTGGCCATGTTTAAATTTTCATAGATCGATGCATAGAAGTTCTGCCTGTTGTAGTTTTTGGAGTTTTTGGAGACTTTGTATAGGTCGGCATTTGGGATAGGTGTGATGGGTGTTTTGGGTGGGGTGGTACTGTGGGGTTATATTGGGGGGGCGTGTGGGGTGTGTGTTGTTGTTGTGGGTTTGTGGCGTAGTGGTGGTGGTGGGGAGGTCGTGGTGGGATGTGGCTTGGTAGGTGGTGGTTGTGGTGGAGGGGGTGGTGGTGTTGGCATGGTGGTGGAGGTGGTGGTGGTGGGTGGTATGGGTGGGGGTGGTGGGGTTGGTGCTGTGAAACACAAATCGGTTTTAGGGGAGGGTGAATGAGATAGGGGTGTGTATGTGTGGAAAGTGTTGTTATGTATGGTTTTTGGATGTATGGTATAGTTTGGTATGTATGTATGTGATGTATGTATGTATGTATGTTATGTTTGTATGTACTGGTATGTATGTATGTATTGATGTATGTAATTGATGTATGGATTGGATGTATGTATGTTTGTATGTAAGTCATGTGGTGTTTATGTATGTGTGTCGGCTACGTTTGTGTGGATGTATGTATGTATGTATGTGGTGGTGTAATGTATGAGTGTAGGTATGTATGATTAGTGTAAGTGTGTTAATGTATGTATGTGGGGTATGTGTGTATGTATGTATGTATGTATTTGTGTATCGTCATGTATGTGTGCTGTGGCATTATGTGTGTATGTATGTATGTATTTATGTAAGATATGTTATGTATCGTAATGTATGTGGTCGTATGTATGTATGTATGTAGTAGTAAGTATGTATGTATATTGTATTTATGGTATGTATGATATGTATGTTATGGTTGTGTGTGGTGTGTTGTTGGTGTGTATGTATGTATGTATGTATGCTACTGTATTGTTCGTATGTCGTGTGTTGTTATGTAGGTATGGCTATGTATGTAATTTAGGTATGTATGTATGTATGTATGTTTGGTATGTAGTATGTGGTTGTGTATGTATATATGTTGTATGTATGTATATGTTGTGTGTATGTATGGTAATGTTTGTATGTATGTATGTGATGTATGTATGTATGTACTGTCTGTAACTGTGTTGTATGTATGTAGAATGATGTGTGTATGTAATGTCATGTGTGTATGTATGTATGTGTGTATGTTGTATGTATGTGTGTCATGTGTGTATGTTATGTGTGTATGTAGAGTATGTATATATGCTATGTATGTACTGTATGTATGTGAGTATGTGTGTATGTAATGTTTGTGGTGTAAGTATGTATGTATGTACGGTGTGTATGTATGTTATGTATCGTATGGAGGTGGTGGTATGTATGTATGTAGTGTATTGTTCATGTATGTGTGGTATGTATGTTGTATGTGTGTGTATGTGTGTATGTAGTGTCGTATGTATGTATGTGTGTATGTATGTATGTAATGTATGTATGTATGTATGTATGTATGTATGTTGTATGTATGTCTGTATGTGCTGTGTATGTGTTACTGTATGTGTGTATGTATGTATGTGTGTCTGTATGGTAATGTATGTATGTGTGTATGCTAATGGTAATGTATGTATGGCGGTAGTGTATGTATGTATGTATGTCTGTATGTATGTATGGTATTACTCGTTATCCGTGTAAGTATGGTCTGTCATGTATGTATGTTGTGTGTATGTATGTAGTCTGTATGCTGTGTTGAGTTTTGTTATGTATTTCTGTGTGTCATGAATGTATGTATGGTAATCATACTCCACATTTTTTGTAAAACTTAGCTTAAATCACATACATATTTAATATTTATATACATATACTACATACATACATAATACCATTACATACATACATTTTTTTTTTTATACTTAAATACATACTATATACATACATTACATTATATACATACATACATACATACTTATTAAAACTATATACATTACATCTTACATATATCATACATATAATATATACATACACACATACATAAGTATACATATATACTTATATCATACATACATACATACATACATACATGACATACATACATATTCATATTTACATGACATACATACATACATACATTGCGTAGTTATACATACATACATACATACTACATACATTATTTACATACATACATACATATTATACATACATACATTACATATTATACATACATACATACTTAAATACATATATTACATACATATATACAACATACATATATACATACATACATATATACTTACATACATACATACATACTTACATACATACATATATACATAGCATACATTATATAAATACTTACATAATATATACATACATTACATACATAATAATACACAATACATTACATACACACATACATACATCCATACTATACATACATAAATACAAATATACATACATTACAAACTTACATACTACATTACATACATACATACATAACATACATACATACATAAAATTACATACATACATACATACATAAATACATAAATACATATCATATATATATACATTCACACATACATTACATATATAACATACATATATAATACATACATATTCATACATATTTAACATTACATACATACATATATACATACATACATACATCATATAATAATACATACATACATTATACATACATACCATACATAACACATACACACATACATACATACATACATACATACATACATTCATACATCATCATTCATATATACATACATACATACTTACGATACATATATAACATATATAATCATACATACATACTTTCATACATAAATATATTACATACATACCATAAATACATACATACATATTATACTACCATACATACATACATACATACTTACATACATACATACATACATACAGTACATACATACATACATGCATACATACAATCATACATACATTACTAAATAATACCATACATACATACATTCATAAATACATACATACATACTTCCTACTACAACAATTACCACGCTTACTTGCCATGTACCCGTTACATTTGTCCGGTAACTCTTCATTCATATATTTATTTGTCACTCGATTACACTCATCTCAACATCTCAAACAAACGTAACACTCCAACTCTTTTCAAATTTTAACTTATAAAATGTAAAATACATATTTTTAAATAAATTTTAAATTTATATTTTGGGACCGCAGAACTTTCTCGGCAGCCTGCAGTTGCTTGCCTGATTACCCTGGCAACGCATTTCTGGGATTCAATCTGACAGAAAGAAAATATCTTCATTTTTTCCAATCTGTTTTATATTATAGTGTGGCTCATTGTTATATTGGGTATTTTTTTTATTAAAAGCAAAACCTACTTTTATTTAGAAATAAGCTTTTAAATTTTTTTTTTTAAGCTTTATAAAAATTAGGGTGATTTTTTTTTAGAATTGTAATGGTTATAAACATCCAGATAGCGTCCAAATACATGACGTTCTGCAATATCTTCTCTATATCGTAAGTTAAATATATGAAAAATATACACACCAAGTCTATAACCATATATTTTCTTAGAACAATAAATACTTTTCTTACTAGTCTTTAATACATACTAATATTATTATTTAAAAAAAAAATGCGAAAGTTTGTGTATTCTGTGTGTTTGTGATGTTTGTAACTCAATCACACAAAACTGCATATAGGATTCGAATGAAAACTTTGTACGTTGGTTAGAGTATGCCTGGATTAACATAGGCCTATAGGACTCTATTCCCAACCTTTGATTTTAACTAATAATAATTATATGTTTTTAATGTGATTGAATTGAGGTTATTAAAGAATTTGTGATCTTAATATGTTGTGATTAAAGTAAATAGTAATTAGTGGTGACGTAGTTTCATAATACTAAATAAATAAATATGTGATTATTTTAGTTTATTTTTGAAAAAATATGATTTCATTTATTTATTTATATTACTAATTATGAAGGTAATATTCAAAAATCAAAAATGTATAATGATAACTTAATTAATATATATTTCGTTTATTAATGAATTATTTAAAGTGAAAATTAAAATACGGCAAATTATGTACAGCTAAAACTGAGAAAAACGCATTGATATTGAAAAAAAATTATGTTTGATTTATGATCAAAACAGTTAGTTATAAAAATTAAAAGATTTTATCAATTATCGCGGGCGATGTTCGGAGGTTAAAAGCTAGTGTAGTAAATAAAATTCAGCATGGATATTTAAGGTTTACTATGCAACAGTTACAATCAGATATTACCTTTTAATCACAAAGCATCTGTGTAATTAAAATGTATTTTTTGGTATCAATGAACAAATCTAAAACTACATTACAGTGAATTACAAATAGTAATTTAAGAATAAAATATTTTTTTTTCTATATGTAGATTCAATCACTCTATTGACACTAGAGTTGTATTCTTTCACAATCCTCAGTTATCCTTGGTTGGCGTTAGGTTTATTGTTAAAACTAAAAAAGCAGCATCCATACATTTTCCATACATTGAATTTTCGTTTTGCGGCAGCTACACCTTCCTTAGCATAAATTTGAATCCACAAATTTATCCTTGCAAAATAGCTCCATGAATGCGGATTTAACCATCGAACAGGATTTAAGTTGTTCTTCGAACATAGTCTGACGTTCATCAAATGCAACTAGTGCTCCGGAGCCTGGGTGATTTTATTTATCTTTTCTACAAAATCATGGATAGTAATGTGCCTGCGAATGTGCAGATCATGTGACAATAGTTAGTGGAAGGTCTTCTCCTTAGGCTGCATGGATTTGATGCAGAGACCACGGAGCTCATTTATTTTGTTGTGGTATGTGATCGCCCCCCATACATAAATGCAGACAAAGCGTTCCATCATGTGAACATACTCATAAGGGCAGATCAATGTCATTCCAAGAAATGGCTAATGAGTCCAGGATTTCATCATCACAACCCATCAAATCATGTGTTAAAAAGATGTACTTTTCTTATTGCATCTTCATTAGCCACCCGAATGTACCACTTTATTTCTCTCTATTTACTCTAAAATTCACTTCTCAAAGATTTAAAAAATATTTCTTTTACTATTAAAAATCTTCATCAGATAAAGTAAACCAGTTTGTGACCATTATATTTTTGGCAAGAGTTAGTATGGTATGTTTTTTTATCGTAGCGGAGTCATTAAAAGGGGGGGGGGGTCCCTGTAGACGCTTCTGTTGTTTGTTTACTCGGGCAATCTCATGTGTTACCTATTACCTGTCGTTTCCCAGACAATTAAAGTCTCAGAACATCGTTATAACGACGCTTTGTTTGAATCTTAACTAGATGACTTCCTAATGAAAATAACTTTATTACCTTTAGAGCTGTGGTCAAGGTAAAGACGGGGTGCGTTGTTAGAGTTTTTAAATCTTCATTAGGTTTCATATGTCCATGCTACTTATCGGACCATTGTAGTGCGGATTATTAATTACTTACGACCTTGCCTTCCTGTGACGTCGTTAGTGGTCATGTTAAGATAAATTATATTATAGGGCTATCTTAGATTTTAATCGGTAAGTTCTAAATATTGTTTACATTGAAACGAAACAAAAAATTCTTAAAGACTTCTAAAAATAGCCTCATAATATTCATGAAGAAATAAAATAGCACAAATCCATTATATTTGTAGATATCGATTATGTCACATCTAAATAAAATATTTTGTAAATTGATAAGTGATATACCTGGGACAGGTGAGTGAAACCCAGATTCTTGACATAAGAAGCTATGGTTTTATTCTAACCACTGAACTATACAGTAGTCATCCCGTGCTATACATGGGACTCCGTTTTTCTATTTTTTACTCTTATTTTAGTGTAGTGTTCTAAGATAGAGATAGAATATCGAAAATTCTTAGTGCATTATGAGTGATCATTATTAAGATCACGAGCTATCATATGACTAAACTAGCTACTTCGACGGGAAGGGTTTAAGTTTTAAATAGTATAATTACAACGTTTGGAATCTGCAAAATCATGATGGGATTAAATAGCCAGGCTATTATATTTGTTAAATACGGCTATACACACACACACACACTCACACACAAAATATATATATAATATATATATAGATATAAATATATAGTATATATATATAGTATTTTTTTTTTAAATTGATAAAATGATACCTGTACCAGGGAATTAGTAACCAGGGACCTTTGTATTAGTACCCCAATGCTTTTAACTGATCTATCAATTCCTACGCCCAAGTCATTTTTCAATTTAAGAATATGACCTACAATTTCATACAACACATTTTTTTATTTGATGTTTTTTTATTCATCTAACTCAACAATTTAGTTTATTCTTGTAATTGTCAGGTAGGAATCTTCCTACGAGGATGTAGCTTAAAAAAGTTCGGTTGGAAAATAGGTTCTACCTAGAATAAGAAACAAGAAGGAAGCTTATTTGAAGAATGCCAATTTTTTTAAGAAGCAAATTTTTAACAAGTGAGTGTATTTACTTTTTACTGGAATGGGGAAATGTTTATCAGTATAAACAAGAGGAATCAAATGATGAAATTGTTAATTTTCATTCCCTCATTTTATTTGGTTTATCAACGTCTAGTGTGTTATCGCTTTAGTTCATCCAAATTAAGATGCAGCTCACTTCACAAATATCTTTTAATCAAACCAATTAGTTAACATCGATAAGGACTGTAATATTGTGTTCACAATCGTTGGCCTTGCCGAATCCTAAGACTTTCCATGTGGCGGTCCATTGATTTTACCGAAACTGCCGGATGCGGTATATGTTGCCTGGATTGGACGTGACGTCACCAGACCATTTTGGAACACAAAAGGTTATTTCACGGAGGCGTGCAGTCGTGTTACAGACGCTGACATTGTCTGCGAATGGTTTCTTAGAAAGGTATTCGATGAGCCGAGTAATGAGTACAACCCAACACGCACCGTAGCGGTAGTCAACTGTAATTGTTTCATAAGTGAACACACAAGCATGTGGTAGATGACTATCAGTTTCATTTGGTTTTTAAGGACTTGTTCAATTTAGTCTACTAACATAGTGTCTTTATAATCCTAGCTTTTGGGAACGTAGAGAACAGGTGGGCGGCTTTCAATATATACATTTTTCTAAATTTATGTTTTTAATATCTATTCATTTTGTCACGCGTTTTAGCACGCTTCGGGTTAATTCGGATCGGATTAATAGCCGTGATCATAATTAGGAATGAGAAAGGTTTACATTTTAGAATTAATATTCCCGCCTTTTTGGTAAAGGAAGATTTGGAGAAAAAAATTTAATAAAATAAGCCTTGAGACACCCATATGTGATTTTAACTCCAACCTACAACTTCCCTTTCACCGTTTCCAACCAGGAAGATATTGGCGTTTAATCCTCCGCGGACCACTTAATTAATACAATAATGATTAGTCAGTAGAATATTTGTTTCTTGTTATACATCTATTTATATATTTATTTATATTTAATTCTATTACTATGTAATTATTTTAATATATATATAATATATTTGTACGTTTCATCATATATTAAGATATACATCCACTGAATGTTGGCACTTTTCTCACAGCGGCCAGTGAATGCTGCTTAGTTATGTGGACTCACACCATGAAGTTTTATATACATAATTATATGTAGCCTATTTATATATAGTTTTATATTATATTATATATCTATATAATAATATATTAAATATGTATGTACGGATGCATATTTTGATTTCATTAAAAATAAAATATGATATATCATAATATATATTATTTATTATTTATTTACTTATAAATAAATAAATATATATTATATATATTATGTTACATAATAATAAATTAATATATATTATATATATTTATTTTCATTTAATTATAATTTATTTAACTTATTGATAAGATGTATAAATTATACATTTCATACTTATTTTTAAGAATATAAAAATACATATTATATATGCTATGAGAATATAAATATTATTTTTTATATGTATATATTCAACTGTAAATATGTATATTTTTATTCTTATTACTTATACATAACAGTATTATTAAATTTTATTTAAATATTAGAATATTCATTATATTTGCATATCGTATACACTTGTATATATAAAAAATATAATATATATACAATTTTAAAAAAATAAATATATACTTATAATAGTTAGGTGTATGGTTCAAATCTGGGTTCATGTACTGGAGGACGGCAGTTCATAGAATGTTTACCACTTCCTTCCAAGATATTAGGCACAGTACATAAACTTAAATTCAATTAATCATCCTTATACAATTAATAAATACCTTAAAATAATTCTGTATATGTGCAGTTGAACTGCTGCAAACAATAAAACAATTTTAGACTTCGAGAAATTATCTCGTATTTTTTAATATTCTCATCTAATATGTTTCTTATTATTAGAATAGTATGGGTTTAATGTAAGTCCTTTAAAGTGAATTAATAAATTTGTAAAAATATAGGGACATTTATTTAAAAGTGTGAGGGTATGTATTTTTTAAAAATATGGTGTGAATTTATTTGGCGAATACGCCTAGATGTGAAAAAATTATTGGTCGGGCCCCCGGTTTTGAAAGATGATCCGGCTATTTTATAAAACCGTCACGTGAGCTAACCTCACTTTCAACCGTGTTGTTCATATAAATTACCCTTTAAAACAAACCACATTCTAAAATATTAAACTCTCGGATTTGAATACTATCTCTGGAACCTTTGCTACCTCTGGCATAATTGTTTGACGGGTTTGCGTTAGAGAATACATTTTCAATACTTTTCGGTGGAACGCAGTATCTAAGCATACTCTAGATTTTACACTGTAATATCGATTACGGCAGATACGGGGATTGAATCTTGGCCAGGTGCACTTTTTTTTTCCCCTTCCTAATGGTTTTCCATTCTACCACCCCACGTAAATGTTGGTGCACTCCTCTAAATTCAACTTCATCAACCTTTCATATTAGCGTATATAACACGGATAGGTGTTAAGACGTGTTACAAAAAAATTAGTATTAACAAGTATGTTTTAAT
Source organism: Timema cristinae (assembly GCA_039000515.1). Taxonomy (NCBI): domain Eukaryota; kingdom Metazoa; phylum Arthropoda; class Insecta; order Phasmatodea; family Timematidae; genus Timema; species Timema cristinae. Next base: position 20,962 of record JBCFYV010009809.1, on the reverse strand, counting down.
AAATCTTTCAGTTTATCACATTAAAATCTGGTTGAGCCATCGAGAATGTCTTGGCAAATAATCATTGCGTTACCTTGAATAGTATACATTTATGTGATATTTCGCGACTAGTATCATGATGTTGCAAAATTACTTTAGTTCTCAGTTTATGGAATTACAAAACAATCCTGTACTATATAAGAAGTCTTAGATTTATTTAGTTGTGTATATACATTTATTTGCGCATCTGACTACTATTACATTTATTTGCGCATCTTGTAGTATTACATTTATTGACGCATCTGTACTATTTACATTTATTGGCGCATCTAGTAGTTTTGTTTTATTTGCGCATCTTGATACTATTTCATTTTTATGAGCAATCTGATACTATAACATTTATTGAGCATCTGATTACTATTACATTTATTTGCGCATTCTAGTAGTATTACATTTATTTACGAATTAGTAGTATTGCATTTATAATGCGACATCTGATACTTACATTTATTTGCGCATCTGATACTATTTACATTTATTTGGCATCTAGTAGTATTACATTATTTGCGCATCTAGTAGTTTTTTTAACCCAAAAATTTATTTGCGCATTGATACTATTACATTTATTTTGCGCATTCTAGTTGTATTACATTTATTTTCGCATCTTTGTAGTATTACATTTATGTGCGCATATAGTAGTAATTCATTTATGTGCGCCATCTAAGAGTATTACTTTATGTGCGCATTCTTAGTAGGATTCATTATTTTACGCATTTTCTGTAGTATTTACATTTATTTTGAGCAATCTATATATTATTAAATTTTATTTGCTCCCTTAGTCCGTTGTGATATGTAATTTTAATTAGAGAAGGAGAAGGGCAGGTTGCAACAGTCGCGAAGTTCAATCTCAACGAAGTCAACGAAGCGTCACTGACCTTGTTGCTCTAGAATAGAATCCACCATCAGATGAGACCGGGACGTAGCGCATGTCGTTGGTCCATTATTATCATTCTTCTCAGGCTTTCAGGCTGTTTCAGAATTTTTCGGGTGTTAAGTTCTTTAATTGTGTAAAGAAACTAATTTTTATATTTTATAATTATTGTTAATATATGGACGATCAGATTTTTATTTAATTTGTGCTTTTACGGGCACATTAATTATAATTTTAAATTATTTTTCTAAGGTTTTGTTTAAACTAGTGTTGCAACAACTATCTCAACTCACCAGAAGTCTTGAAACAATGGCTATAGTTATCGTGTGTATTAAAAACTATGGTTGGAATACTAACAACTATAATATTTATTTCTATTATTTATAATACTTTTTATTGAAGGATTACTTTTTAAACATAATGTTTTATTTTACAAAGAAGATAAAACGCTTTAGTTATATTATCATTTGTATTTTTTTTCAAAATACCTTATTTTACTAGTTTTTAATAAGCTTTATTAATTTGATGGTTTTATAAGGAAACCTTTTCACTTCTAAGTAAATTAATTTTTTAATATTTAGATTATGACCTAACGTTACTTTTTACAGATCCTGTGTCGTTCACTCACATCAAAAAGCCCAAAGAATGAACATTGTGCACATTGTTATTACACAAAAATCACTGAATTGTAAGTGAAAGGTGTTACAAAACAATTATATAGTATATTTTGAAAATAGTTGACGTATTTTGAGTGTTCATTACTAAATATTATCTCATTAAGGGCTAGTTTGTCTTTGAGTACTGGATAAATTTGCTATCGGTGGTTAAAATTGGCGGCCAGTAAAGGTTTCTTACCACTTTAAGATTTTACTGTGTATTATGAATGAATATATTGCCGAATAACGTAATCTGTTAAGATAAATCTATTTCTAGGCCTAAACGGCAGGTATGGAACTGTTTATTACTGTGCGCGCATGCGTATTAACCTGCTTTACCACTAAAGCCTGGTCTTGTGGCTACAACGCTCTACATTTGTTAAATAAGGCGGCTAAAACGATAGGTGGGAGGAAACAGATGATGTCACTTTGGGGCGCAGAAGCTAGATTGTCTTGGCAAGTACTAATTTCGGTGTTGCCAAAATGTGCGTCAATAATTTGGTAAACATTTACAAAATTTAATTTATTGTACTACTACCATTATATAATTTGTTTCTGTATATTACTATACCCTCTACAAATAAGCTTGTCGGTTTATATAAAGTGTGAATTAAATGTTCTAACTTTTTATATAGCTAGAGCCTGTGCCTGAGCCTTAAACCACGCGAAACAGATTTAACATTAAAAACAGATTCTGTAGGTGAACCTCATTTAAAAACTAAGATATTACTTGGCAACGCCCATTTTAGCTTTCAGATAAAAAGTATATCAGTTACTTAAACCTAATGATAAACATGTGATGAATAAATACATTTTATATGGCGGAGAAATGCTCATATGGCAGTATATAAGATGAACTCTTTAACTTATTAACTTAGATTAAAAATATTTATCGATCAGATTAATATTTATACAGGAGTCATAAGACCGGGTTAGTAGTGAATTTAAAAATGTATTGTTAGAACACTGTTTAATGCACAATCCTGAGAATTTTGGGGCTATCGGAATAGTGCTAAAGGAGAATCCTTTTTAATATGTATAAAAATGTTTATTCTGACATGTATTTGTAGAGATTTAGAATAAATACTTCTCTAAATGTTAGTTGTTTTTCCTCATCATAATATTATTGTAAAAATGTATTGCAACTCGCCCCATGGGGTGTTGAACACGAAGGCCCAACGTCTTGGGGTGCGTTTCAAGTGAACACATAGTCACTAAAAAGCTTATAAATGATGATAATCAATTAATATTCTGCAACTTAAACTTATATTTTTATTTTATTACACATGCTTATTACGTATATTTAAAATATTACTTACCACCGATTGGGGGCCACCGTGATCTACGCGCTACTCTCGCAGTAGACTAGACTAAGATTATGGGGAGATCGAGGTTCGAAACTGGGTCAGGTGTCTGGGGTGGCTTAACCCTAAATGGCTTTCTACACTTACCTCAATCAAATATGCGGGGTACACTTTATATATGAAACCATTCTTTAATGACTAAATCACTAGAGTAATTGGTCATAAGCTATATACACCCAAACGGGTAATAAAACGCGGTGTGAAATCAATATTTATTCATAAAATGAAACTTGTAAAAAATGTTTTTGTGAATTCTGTTTTCAATCCTTTCTGTTTTTACCTAGTCTTAGATTAATTGCGCACGCTTATGGGATTAAATTTATTTGCAAATCTAGTGGCCCTTAAGTTTTTTCAAATCTACGGGGCTATTAAATTTATTTGCCACATCTAGTGGCCCTTACATTTATTTTCACTTATAGTGCTTCTTAAATTTATTTCCTATATTGGGGCTCTTAAAATTTATTTGCACTCTAGTGGACATTAAATTTTATTTGCACATCTAGTGCGCTCTTATTTATTTTCACATCTAGGGGCTCTCTTAAATTTTATTTGCACATCTAGGGCTTTAAATTTATTTGCACGTCTAGTGGCTCTTTAAATTTATTTGACTCTAGGGGATCTTAATTTATTTGCACATATAATGGCTATAAATTTAAATTTGCACCGCTAGTGGCTCTTACATTTCTTTGCACACCTTGTGGCTCTTAAATTTTTTTGCACATTAGTGGCCTTGAATTATTGCACATCTAGGGCTCTTAAAGTTATTTGCCCTAGTAGTTTTACATCAATTTGTGCATTTAATAAATGTAAATCATTTTAACATAAATTTATAGAACTAAATAAATTTACGTTGCTTGGTAAGAAAAAAACAAAAAATACAGATTAAATAATCTTAGTAACAAATAAATATAGTAGATATGATTTAGGGGGATGAAGTACCTGCATTTTTGGAGATGGGGTAGAGTGGTGAACCATTTAGTAAAAATACAACCTTAGTACACCCAACTGGCATTTCGAACTGGATCTCCACGTGATCTACAGTCCAGCTAATGTTATAGTGATGCCTTGTCCAGTGATTTTCATTCTTTCTCAACCCCGGCACACTGAACAAGACGCTAAAATTTTCAAAGACTAACGATCTAGATTTATAAGAAAATAGATCTCTCATCAAAAAAAAATTTGAACGTACTATTAATTTTGTGTCTTAAAAGTTCGATAGGAAAAATTCTGGATTATTGTTTTAGTTATAAAAATATATAAATAGTCTTGATCATGAATTTGACAAGGATTTGTGTTTACTAATTTTTTCCCTCGCTTCTTCAAATTACCTTAACCCAAACTACGCAGGCCATTCTATACACTCCGTGGCAAACCTTCTGACCTTTCAAGCTATACGGTTGAAAAAGTTGCCTTAGGGACCCCGTGGCCATCGCGGTTTACTTTACTTTCATAGTTGAATAAATTTTGTTGTCACATACCGCATAAAAAAGAAAGAAGAAGATTACATTTCTCTCTTTGATTATAAATCTTATAAAAAATTAGTTTTGGGACAAATAAGTGTTTTGTCTTTGCTATGTAAAAGTTTTATATACATTCTAATTCTATGCGTAAAAGGAATGAAAGAGAAGTATAAGATAGGTTCTACCAAGTATGTATATCTATGATTGTAAGCGAGGCGTGTCTCATGACAAAAAAAAATTACTATACTAGAATATTAAAATACTTTCTATTGTCCACCCCCGTATCAATACTACAACCCCACAAATACCTCATTTACTTGCTCACTAGAGTTTTATGTCTATCTCAACAGGCCATGCATTTGTTTCTACCGGTATCGGTGGTAGCGCGGGTGAGGGATGAGCCTCGTTTAATCAGATTTTCTAGTGACAGGGTGATAAGAGTCTATAACCCAGCTGGATGTATTTTCCTAATGGTTTTGCCACTTCCTCCTTCAGGCAAATGCGCCTACATTTTCCTTAAAACACAACATTCCTCACCCCCATTTATCTGAGTGGAAATATGTGGTTTTTCTTAGCATGGGTAAGTAAGACACGGTACCTTGTTAAAGTAGGGTTACTGACTTCTATAAGGACCGGTATTACATGTTACATTTATTTTATAATTTTTTTTATCACTGCGTATTATATAAAGGAGTATACGTATATATGATAATTATTCTATTGGGATTAAAGTCTTTTTTAGGTATATACCCGTATTTGCGTGGAAAAAGAGTTTGAAACCATTTAAGGATAAAACCACCCTCAATAGACCTGACCCTAGTTTCAAAACTCCTATTCCTCCTCATTAGATGGCAGCCATTAGACTTTCGGCCCCTCTGAAAACAGGTTTTCTGGAAAGTTCTTTGAAAAAATAAAATATTATGTAGATTTGGTGATCCATCAATAATTTTATAAAATATTACCTTGGCATAAACATTTTCTAAGGCAGTGATTCCCATTGGGTGATCCTTCCCCCCAGGGGGCGTTTTCGGTTATCAGGGGGGCGGTAAAATTGTATCAGGGTTATTAGGGGGGGGGGGGGTTAAGGTTTTTATGAATATGTACAATTATTGCTCAAAGTCAACAGAATGGGACAGTCAAGTCATAAAATCACTTACCATACCACTATCTTGCCGAGCACTCGCGCAACAAACATCCGATCTACAAATCCACAATGCGAACAACTGCAAGACTGAGCCAAGTTCCGCTCTCCCATGAGACCGCACCACACAATACCCATGATCAATCGCCCAACTTCAAGAAACGAGAAGGAAGATGTAACTGCCAGGCTTTGCCAGAATATTATAGAATTGTTCTTCTGCCGGCGCGGCACCCTTCCTTCTATTGTGCCTATTCAAGTTCGAATGAGGTGTTGCGTATAAAGACCATCCGTCGAGGAAGACGTCACTCTTGGACTTGGCTGCGACCAGTAGGACTATGCGTCGGCGTATACGGGACATATTATGTTAATGTAAGAATAAATCAATTTCGGTTTAATGTAAATTATGGGATCATAGTCAAAATTCTTTTTGATTTTTGTCAAATTTATTATAATAGTATTTGCGTAAATCTTCGTCCTTTAGTTACTTTATATTGAGAGTATGTAAACGTCAGACATTTTCTGAGTTTGTGTTATTGATATTAGGCACTTATGCGCGAACTTTATACTCAACCAATTATTTATTTGTTTTACTCAGTAGTATTTAGGTTAGATGAGTGTAGTAAATATGAAAGTTTGTGAGTTTTGTTAGATCAGAACTTTTTCAACTATTATCATATGATTGAAAGGCAAACCTTTCAAAATTAACTTTATTTCGTCTCAATTGCAAATGTGGCATTTTGGGTTTGGTAACATAAGGTGGGAAAGTGTTTGAAATATGGTGCTGAGATTTTCATTTTAGTAGATGGGTGTATTGCACTAGATTTTAATATTTATAACTTAACTTTATATTTTTTTTACTAGTTTCTCGATTGTGTATTTTTAGGTTAGTGTTGTTTAATATCTATTTTGGCTGCCAAAATAGCACAAAAAACTTAAAGGAGGTAATGTTAGGAAATATCCTCGATATTTATAATAGTACTATAATCCTTGTTGGACATAGGCGAAGCTATTTGAGTTCCTGACTTGTAGGTTAATTAGCGTTAAAGGTTAAATGGTATTTGACAATTAGGTATTTTTGATGAACTTAAAACAACTTTTTAGTAACATGTGGCATTTTCGCAACAGTTCAAAAATGTGTTAGTTAGGAGAGATCATTTACTGTAAGACGTTATGATTCATATTAAAAAAAAAAAAAAACAAAAAATTTCTGTTATGCATCAATTTTTGTATTTTTACGTAGTATGTTGGGTACATAATAAATAATGTAATGATAGAGGAAAGAGTATAATATTTATGGAACAATGTTTTTATTGGATAGATATATTTATGATGAGAATGCTTTGCTCACTCACGACTATTATGTATATTTATAACCGAATTTATTAAATTGCTTCTTCAAATAATTGCTTATTATTTAATAAAGTTTGCTAATTAAAATCTAAAAGATTATAAGACTTGAATTTATTCTATTACATAATTACGCCCATATTATTCTATGTTAGAAAGGTGGAGGGATTAGCCTTCGACCTCTTTTTATATATATTAATATGTTAGGCAATTGCCAGGTCTTCCACCGTGGTTCGGATTCCACGTTAAACTGTAGGTTCTTCATTACATCTCACAATCACCCCTACCATTACACATTAGGCGTTAAGTGGTATAAACCCGAACGGGTAGTAAGACGCGGTGCTAATAATAATAAATAATAATATGTTAGGAAACTGTGAAGTTGGACCGTAGTTTCCCGCTTAGTAAAAGAGTGTGTTAGCCGTGCTGCCTGGGTACATGACTAAAATGTCCAGCATTTTATAAAACTCACAATTTTTAGATATTCACATCTACGCGCTCTCTATATTCTATTCTATTTTTCTTTAACTGTTGGTTCTTGTTTATATTTAATGTTATTGAATCCCTCATAGTTTGGAGCTTGGGAATTTCAAATATTACAGCCGATAATTTTTATGTTATTAATAAACAGGCAACTAAATATTTAAACAAAAAGGGTCCTCACAAATCACTCATATATATTCATAAATAATTATTTAGTTTGAATTATTAAAATACGAGTGTTTAATACAATATTAATTTAATATTACTTTTGCTGATTTTCACATTACTTATCAAATTTAACTTTTTTGGGGCCTTTTGGGGAGCGGTAAGGAGGGTTCAGCATCCAATTCTCAGATGTGGGTGGTAGGTTTAAAAAAAGAAAACTGTCTACTGCTCTAAGAGATTTTATGAAATAATATGGAAAAATCTGAACGTTTAATAAAAATGCAAGCAGGCTTTCCTTAAAAAGCAGTTGAAAGAAATCATCCAATTCTAAACATAAACTCCACAATTTAATCCTATATAGTATGTAGTGTGTTTTCTTCTAGTTAAATAAGCAGCTTTGATGAGATTTATTTTATAAAGTTTAATAGTCCATATAAATCTATATATATTATAATGTAATAAAAAAAAATATTGTTATTTTTATTATATTGTATAAATTATTTATATTTTGTGTCTAATATTATTGTCCTCTCATATGGTTAAACATCATAACAATTGTTAAATCAAGATGTTTTAAAGATTGTGTTTTTGTTGGCGCCACCCTAGTATCTAGGAGAAACGAAAAATGATAAATTAAAGAAAAAGAAAAAATTTTGCCTCGGATAATTCAGTCATTGGCACACGACTATCAATACTCGAGGAACAGGGTAACTTAAAAAACTAAAACATGAAACAATTCAGATAAAAAGGTTTGTTGGAACAAATGTATTTAGACAATAAAATTAAATGCATAAAAATAACATAAGTTGGCACTTTTGTGGATTTATTATTGTTTTCCACTTTACCACATCCCAAGCCTACCTAAGAAAGTCCGTGGTAAATGTAAATCTAAGTTAGCAAAGTATAGAACAGTACTTGTTGAGACAAACAAAAAAATTATATTTATACTTAAAAAAATTTAATAACTAGAGGACTCAAAATGAAATGTTAATTAATTCCCTCTTCAGTAGTCTGTCTTTCTGAAAAAGTAGATTAATCTGATTTTATAGGAGGAAACAAAAAAAAATTATAATTAATAATTTATAGTTTGAAGAGTTGGCTTGGCACTCACACTGAATTAGTCCATATTGACACTAATTCAGAGATTGTTACACTCTTAGTAATTCGAAAATTTTTACGCAATTGAAACGAAATTAACAATCTAGTTCTTGTTACACACACTAGATTTCCATTTCACCACGTTGTACTTTAATTCAACAACCTTTAATTCACTTTAATAAATAATTTTATTATGAGCTACGCAGATTTGGCTCCATGCTAAACCACATAGAAGAAGAAGTCTTCCAAAACCAAATTAAAAAAGGTTCTATTTTTACTTCCAAGTCCAAGAGAAAACAAATATATATGTAAACCAAAAGATAATGTGGCTATGGACTAGGGAGAATCAAATAAAATAAGGTATTAAAACATAAATATTGAACTGTCATGTTAATGAAAGTTGAACAGTGTTTTTTTCTTAAAGAATTAAATCTTATTTCCATCTGTCAGTATTGAAAAACGCGCTTGTTTTGAGGTTATTTACATCGGAGCTTTTTTTTCTTCATTTTCTTTTACGAAACAGCTCCGTTACTCACATGTTTGATAGAACTGCGCATTGCGTTTGAAATCATACATGGCTGACGTTATTATAATAAAGTCTCAACAGTACCTCCTTAACGATATTAAAATGTTTAATAAAAGGTAAGTGTACTTCTTCTAATATCAAAATTCCTTATTTAGATTATTTAAAAACAAGGTGTTACGTTGTTCCTTCGTCCTGTTTATTTAATTTAATAATGTAACATTTTATTATTTGTCAGGCCTGGCAACCAGCGCTGTGGCCTAACTTCGCAAGTGCTAAATTAATGCGAAAATAAATTGGAAATTTTTCACAAAAAGTTAGAAAACATTAGGTGAATACAAGGTTTAGGGGTGGCAAATAACGTCACAATATATAAAGAGGAAAGATTTGATTTCTTTGTTTTTTTGTTTGTAATGGATAAACTCAACATTACTGGACCGATTTTAAAATGGTCTTTCACCAATTATGAAGCAACAGTATCAGCGAGTAACATTGGCATATATTTTATTTTGAAATGTATAATTTATTCCTCATAAATATGTCGGATAGCTATATTCATATTGTCATTGGAAAAAAAAGTATGTTGAAGGGAAAAGTGATGTTGGTGAAGTGGGTGTGTGGGGGGGGGGGGGGGGTAGGGGTGAGGAAAGAGAAATAGATGTAGTGATGAGGAAACGCAAAAAAAGGTTTTAAAATAAAAATTTGAGGAAACGAGGGGAGTAAATGAAAGTGGAGGAAGCTTAAAAATTAATTTGATTCTTAACAATTTGTTTGATTGGTGTATACACAATCCTTTCGCGCTAGATGCAAACAAAATTATAGAGGAATGAGATGAACATAGTAGGAGGATAAAAAGAGGAGGGGGCTATACTCAGGATGGTAGGACTGTATTTTCAAAAAAATAAAAAAAGTAACAAAAAAATTTGTTTTTATATTGACATGTGGATGATTTGAAGCTTGTTTACAGGATTCTTTACCATATTATTTTACGCGAAAGGGGCTAGTTAGTAAATATTTTTTATAAGTTTGTTGTAATTTTTGGTAAAAATATATTTACTGTACAAACTTTGATACGATAATCGTGATGTAATTAAATGAACACATATTTCTTAATATTTTATCAAATGTGTTTGTCGGATCTTTTAAAAATATATTATATAAAATAAATATTTTTCTTTCACAATATAAATATGACTGCGTAATGCCACCCTAGAATTCGTGTTTCATAATTTATCCAAGTTGAGATTCCTTGGTGATTCAAACTGTACATTGGGGTTTACCATTTTATAAATGGGTAAATATATTGATTTATTACTTTCATTCTTTCACCACTCAACTGTATATTAAGTTGGTAAGACCCTTCGATATGAGTTAACAAAATATATACGAAGTAATAGCTGCTCACAGAATGAGTCCTTTTATTTGTGGGTTTTTTTCCCTCACCGGTCTTATTATCGCTCAAGTATAAGCATACATTAACTACGCTTAGAGGGATTAAAGATTAGAGAGGTAAATTTTTAAAGAAAATCGTATCTACATTTACGTGAAGGTATAGTAAAAAAAAAAAAAATACAATTGTGGAAAACACTCTTGGATTAATAGAACGGGTCTTAACCGATATTACACGTAGCCGGCCAATTGTGTAACAACGAAGTTGACGCGTTTGACATTCAACCTCGTTTTTTATTTTAGCATTGTATCTTACTACCCGTCAGGTATACGTTTATGTGCTAATCTACGATAATGGCTTTTAGAGATTAGAAAGGATAATACTTTAGAGAGTTGTACCCGTCATTTGCGTGAAAGGGAGAGTGGAAAATATTTTTTTTAAAATCTTAGTACACCGAACCCAAGATTCAAAGAGCTGAATATCCTGTCATCAGCAGTTTAACTATAATGCGAGAGTAAGTGTTAGATAGTAGCACGTTGCTGCCAATGCGGGTAATCTCCGTTCGTTCTTGAAGCTGTCCTTTTGTAAGATATACTGTGAGCACAGGATAAAAAATACTTGATTCTTCAGTTTTAGATGAAAAATGACATGTGGACGTAGGAATCGAACACGGAAGCTTTGGCTTAGCACACCAATTCTCTACCACTAGTTATTCAGGATTCATCTCGTGCTCAGGCCATTCTTTGACATAGATTAAACTGTGTATTCACACGCTCGCCGGAAAATATTAGCACAGAACAGAAACAGTCATAGTCACGTGACGAGTTCTAAGCAATCGCAAGATTTCCGCCTTATCGACGCGAGCTGTTTTGTAACGGTTCAATTCATCTTTACTTCATCCGTCTGATTGAGTTGTTTAGCACAGGAGAACAATCAAATCTCAGAGCCAGCCTCTCAATCAATGAGCACGCGCGTTGAAAACAAAAGGCGCTCTAACATCCAGAAAACAAGTAGACAGCTTTATTGGTCTTTGTGAGATAGTTTAAATAACCTGTTGATGTAAATTGTGTGTATCGAAGTATCGGATTTTGCCACGAAACAAGCATATAATTGAAATCATCCATCGGGACAATGATCTAAAATATTATGATTATCTTACTAGAAAATAAAATATGTTTTTTATCAATTGTTTAAAGTTTGCCATCTGCATCATAATTATTGGGTCAACATAAAACGTGCCACCACTCAATCAGATTGCGCTTTCTATTTTCGGTGACGTGTGAATGAAAATTAAGGCAGAAAATTGTATCGTACACTTACAGAATAACGAACATCTCTTACGCAGGGGTTTGACTGGGGCATTGGCTTGCTAAGCTTAAAGGCAATGTCAGATTCTCCATTTTCTGAAGTTGTCGTTTTCAACCAAACTGGAATAATTATTACCGTAATTCAATGATTTACACTTTGGATGTTGAAATTTTATTATTTTTATTATTATTATTAGCACCGCTTCTTACTACCCGTTAGGGTTACACGTACTTACATAATGTGTAATGGTAGTGTGATTGTGAGTGAAATGGTAGGATCCTACAGTTTAACGTGGAATCCGAATCCACGGTGGAGGCCTGGCATTCACCACATTCACAAGTGTCTTGTCCAGAGCGAGAAGGAAGAGATTGGTATCAGATCATAATCTGTGCCGGGACCGAGGGATTGAACCCGGACCCAGCACAGAAGTCGACACTTAACTCCTAGACCGGCCAGGTCAACCCGTTGTTGATAATAATATATTTAATATGTGTACAATGCTCTGTATGATATATTGCGCTACATCATATCATTTGTAGACAGTAGTGGAAACAGGGTCGCCACGCACCTGGAAACAGGGAAAAACGGGAATAGGACAGGGAATTTGTTTGTGTCTGGGAAAAAACGGGGAAAAACACAGGGAATTTCACCAAAAAGCTGAATTTACTGGAATTTGTTAGTGAATTTGGGCAATAAAGTGCCTTGCAAGCGGAACAATATAGACTAAATTTGTACTGGAGAATTTGTGCAGTCTGATCGGATTTTGTGACTATGCTTACCAGCACTCACAGCTTGAGATAAGTCCTAGGAGTTGCAACTATGAGGACGACTCGTTTTCGTTCGGCTCATAATGCCGCGAATTTTCGGCTTCTCCATCACCCGCTAATAAGACAAAAGTCTAGTTACACCCCCAATTAAACTCACAATTGTAATTTTGGTATTTCCCATTTTTTTTTTTTCATTCCATTTAGGGATAGAAAGAAATATAACCAATTTTGCTCTTCTAGTAAATGTGTCATTCATTTCTATCATTTTCCAAATAATTCTTAACATGTGTTTCTCTTGCACAATAAAACATGCTTCCATTGACAAACATTAATCTCCTTCATTCTAAAATTTTCCTTTAAGACTAAACTTAAATGGCCTCTATTTATTATCTTTATTATTATCTATTAGGTGTCTGGATAAAAATGAAAATTTTTCTTGGAAAACCTGGAAAATCCAGGGAATTTGGTAATTAAGATATAGTGGCAACCTGTGGAAAGATTCTTCTGTTCTTATGTACGTTGACCATTAGGTCTCCGAATTGTACTAATCGTCGTCATCCTTTACGTGGCGCTCTTGTCATGCTCCCATTGAAGATGAGTGTTGTAATGTTGAGTAGAGGGTGTGGAACCAATGGAAACACTTTAATAACTTAAGAATAGTTAACCAAGCCTCTTAAACGTTGGGGTGATTCACCCTAAAGGAAAATTACCCAAAGTTCTATTCAGGATCGAGACCTGGGACCCCTGGACTCGTAGCTATGCGCACTGACCACTACCTACGGGACTGTTTACATGCTATAATATTAATATTGGTTTGAGAGGGACCATTATGGTCGCAGTAAGAGCACGTAGAAAGGGCCAGTTATAACTATTTATTTAGGTTGAAAATTGTATCGATACCCTATTTGCTATATTTTTGATAATTTATCGATATTAATGGTCTTTATCTAACATCATAGTTAAATCTACGATCCCAAATTTGCTTCAGGTATTCAGGGGCCACGTTATACTTGAAATATATATTTATTAAGGAAATTATAGCTTTGAAATTTCAAAAATTATTCAAAAAATTCTCAATTTTCTTAAAATAATTATTTTTGACCATATTAAAATTGCGTTGTTTATTTGAAGGAATTATTGCCCTAAATTTCTAAGCCATCTTATTTGGTCATAAAGCGTTGAAATTTCGTCTGGAACGTCGATTAACATTAGACAAAACTAGTTCCACTTTTTACATGAATATCGTTATTAAAATAATTTAAATAAAAGGTTGAAATCGCATAGGTGGTCACAAAGTATAAGACGTCAATACTATAGTTTACCTGTTGACAATGACAGGGTGATTGGGGTTTGAATCTCACGCTTGTGAACTCGAGGGTGATGTTCTTGAAATGGTTTTCACTTCTTCTTCCATAACAAATTTGAGTACAATTCACTAAATTCAACTTTCCAACCATTGATCATTTAGCGTAATTAGTAAACACAGTATCCCATGGCTTCTTTTGGTGATGATGCAGCTCACAGCTGACTTCTGATAGTTAACATTAAGTTTATTATATACATACATTTAACTGTCAGAAATGACATTGGTAAATTTCATGTTTTTGCAGATCACTTGGTCCGGCAGTATGGGGATAATGATTTGGTCTGGTAATTTTCCATAAGCTGTCAGAAGTCGCTGTGAGCTGTCAGTCAGCTCCACAGAAGCCATGGGCTATGTAGGTATGCGCACAGTGCTTAACAGGCTAATACGCGATGCAAATTAAAAATTAATTGTGCGGTTTATCTTTGTCCTATCAAGCGAGATCAGGACGCACTGCTACCTGATGTGTAATGTGAACCGCCCACTCAGCTATGCCACAATTATTATAGTAACAGTTAGCTAATATACACCTTTCTCGGAAACACACAAGCAACAAACAACACAGCAGTGTCTATGGGAACCAAGAGCTTGAAACTGGTATCCTGTCAACTTGTCCACTAGCCTTCTTTGTTCTGTGACACTTGCCACTGCTAGATCCCCCAGCTTTCTGTGTTCTGTTACACTTGGCACTGCTAGATCCACTGCTTTCGCTGTGTACTGATACACTTGCCACTGCTAGATCCCCCCTGCTTTCTGTGTTCTGTTTATACTTGTTCAATGCTAGATCCCCTGCTTTCTGGTGTTCTGATACATTGTCACTGCTAGATCCCCTGCTTTATTGTTCTGTTACATTGTCACGCTAAATCCCCCTGCTTTCTTTGTACTGTTACACATGCCCACTGCTAGATCCCCCTGCTTTCTGTGTTCTGGTACACTTGCCATGCTAGATCCCCTCGATTTCTTGTGTTTGTTGTTTCCCACTGCTAGATTCCCCCTGCTTTCTGTGTTCTAGTTATAATTGAACTGCTAAATCACCTTGCTTTTCTTTGTTCTGTTAACTTGTCACTGCTAGATCCCCCTGCTTCTTTGTTCTGTTACATTGCCACGTGCTAGATCACCTGTTTTCTGTGATTCTGTTACACTTGCCATTGCTAGATCACCTCTTCTGTGTTTTTGTTACACTAGCCACTGCTGATCCCTGCTTCTGTGGTCTCTGTCAACACTTTGCATGCGAGATCCCCCTGCATTCTGTGTTCTGTTATACTTGCCATGCTACGGATTCAACCCTGCTTTTCCTTTGTTCTGTTACATTCTTGTCACTGCTAGAATCCCCTGCTTTTTTTGTTCTGTTACACTTTGCCACTGCTAGATCCCTGCTTTCTGTGTTCTGTTATACTTGCCACTGCTAGATCCACCTGCTTTCTTTGTTCTGCTAACATTAGTCACTGCTAGATTCCCCCTGCTTTCTATGTTCTGTTACACTTCGCCATGCTAGATCCCTGCTTTCTAGTGTTTGTTACACTTGTCACTACTAGTCCCCCTGCTTTCTGTTTTCTGTTACACTTGCCATGCTAGATCCCCCTGCTTTCTGTGTTTGTTGATTACTTGCCACTGTATATCCCCTACTTTCTGTGTTCTGTTACACTTGCCACTGCTCGATCACCCCTGCCTTTTGTGTTCTGTTACTACTTGACATTCTAAGGATCCCCCTGCTTTCTGTGTTCTGTTACCACTTGCCACTGCTAGATCACCTGTTTTCTGTGTTCTGGTTACACTTGGCCACTGTTAGATCCCCCTGTCTATATGTGTTCTGTTTTATTGTCACTGCTAGATCCCCCTCTTTCTGTGTTCTTGTTACACTTGCGATATTGCTAGATCCCCCTCATGCTTTCTGTGTTTCTGTTATACTTGTCACTGCTAAATCCCCTGCTTTCTTTGTTCTGTTATACTTGCCATAGCTAGTTCCACCCTGCTTTCTGTATTCTGGTTACACTTGCATGCACTAGATCCCCCTTGCTTTCTAGTGTTCCTGTTGTTACAATTGCCACTGTGATCCACCTAACTTTCTGTGTTATGTTACACTTGCCATTGTTTACTAGATCCCCCTACTTTCTATGTTTGTTACACTTGCACCTGCTAGATCCACTACCTTTTGTGTTCTGTTTTACTTTGCCACTGCTAGATCCACATGCTTTCTGCGTTCTGTTACCACTTGCATTGCTAGATCCCCTTCTCTTTCTGTGTTCTGTTCTACACTTGCCATTGCTAGATACCAGGCTCTTTCTATGTTCTGTTATACTTGCCATGCTTGATCCCCCTGCTTTCTGTATTCTGTTACACTTTGCCATTGCTAGATCCCCTTCTTTCGTGTACTGTTACACTTGCCCCCATTGCTGATCACCTGGCTTTCTGGTTCTGTTATAATTGCCACAGCTATGATCCCCCTGCTTTCAGTATTCTGTTACACTTGACCACTGCTAGATCCCCTCACCTTTCTGTGTTTGTTACACTTGCCATTGCTAGTTCCCCTGCTTTCTGTGTTCTGTTACAACTTGCCATTTGCAGATCCCCCTGCTCTTTCTGTGTTCTGTTATACTTGCAATGCATGATCTCCCTCTTTCTGTGTTTGTTACACTTGCATTGAGAGATCCCCCTGCTTTCTGTCGTTTGTTACACTTGCCACTTGCTAGTTCCACCTGCTTTCTGTGTTCTTTTACACTTGTCACTGCTAGATCCCCCTGCTTTCTTGCTGTTCTGTTATATTGCCACTGCTAGATCCACCTGCTTTCTGTGTTCTGTTTACACTTGTCACTGCTAGATCCCCTGCCTCTCCCTCGTGTTCTGTTACATTGTCACTGCTAGATCCACCTGCTTTCTGTATTCTGTTACATTGTCAATTGCTAGATCCTGCTTTCTGTGTTCTTGTTACACTTGGCACTGCTAGATCCACCTGCTTTCTGTGTTCTGTTACACTTGTCAACTGCTAGATCCCCCTGCTTTCTGTGATCTGTTATACTTGGCCACTGTAGATCCCAGCTTTCTGTTTCTTATACACTTGTCACTGCTAGATCCACTTGCTTTCTGTTGTTCTGTTACATTGCCACTGCTAGATCCACCTGCTTTCTCGTGTTTTGTTACACTTGGTCACTGCTAGATCCCTGCTTTCTGTGTTTTGTTTATACTTGCCACTGCTAGAATCCCCCTGCATTCTGTGTTCTTTAACACTTGTCACTGCTAGATCACCCTGCTTTTCTGTGTTCTGTTACACTTGTCCACTGCTTGATCCCCTGCTCTCCTGTGTTCTGTTACACTTGTAACTGCTAGATCCACCTGCGTTTCTGTATCTGTTACCTTGCCATTGCTAGATCCCTCGCTTTTCTGTGTTCTGTTACACTTGCCATTGCTAGATCACTGCTTTTGTGTTCTGTAATGCTTGCCCACTGCTATATCCACTGCTTTCTTTGTTCTGTTATACTTGCCACTGTATTCCACCTGCTTTCTGTGTTCTGTTACACTTGCCATGCTAGATCACTGATTTCTGTGTTCTGTTTACACTTGCCATTGCTATATCCAACCTGCTTTGTGTTCTGTTACACTTGCCATTGTAGATACAACTGCTTTCTGTGTTCTGTTATACTTGGCACTGCTAGATCCCCTGCTTTCTGAGTTCTGTTTACTCTCCACTGCCATATCCACCTGCTTTCTGTGTTCTGTTATACTTGCCACTGCTATTATCCACTGCTATCTGTGTTCTGTTACCTTGCCATTGCTTAGATCCACCTGCTTTCTGTGTTCTGTTACATTGTCATTGCATAGATCCACCTGCTTTCTGTATTCTGTTTCACTTGCCATTGCTAAATCCAACCCTGCTTTCTGTGTTCTGTTATCTTGCCACTGCTAGATCCCCTATGTTCTGTGTTCTGTTACCTTGCCATTGATAGATCACCCTGCTTTCTGTGTTCTTCTGTTACACTTGTTGCATTGCTAATCCCCCTGTCTTTCTGTGTTCTGGTACACTTGCATGTAGATCCACCTGTTTTATGTGTTCTGTTACATTTGCCCGCTATATCACCTGTTTCTGTGTTATTGGTTACCACTTGACACTTGCTAGATCCCCATGCTCTTCTGTGTTATGTTACACTTAGCCATTGCATAGTATCCCCCTGCCTTTCTGTGTTTTGTTACACTTCTTGCCACTGCTAGAATACCTTCCACCTGCTTTCTGTGTTCTGTTACACTTGCCTGCTATATCTCCCTGCTTTTCTGTGTTATGTGACATTGCAGTGCTAGATCCACCATTGCTTTCTGTGTCTGTTACACTTGCCACTGCTAGATCAACTGATTTCTGTGTTCGGTTTACAACTTTTTTTTGGGGGGCCCCACTCTAGATCCAAACTGTTTTCTGTTGTTTTATATTAATAAAATATTAAATTGTATTAGAATCTAGAACAGTGGTTTCTATATCTTTGTTTTTCACGGCACACCACTATTTTTTTGTGTCTCTCGGGCACAATGAAACGAGCAAGTTCCTGACACAATGGGAGCTCTCAACCAAAGGCATGGGCGGAGTAGTAATTATCAAAACTCGTTGATTGTAAGCCAGTTCATTCTCTGAAAATAAATATGCTTTCGAATAATTCTTTATTTTATATATATACGAACGTTTCTTCAAACTCCCTTTACTGATAATCCTATGTACTAATTATACTCAATGTGTTAGGGATAGAAGGTTTTTAATTTAGAGAAAGAGCAAAAAAAAAAATAAAAAAAAACAGTATTTGTGTGGAAGGAAAGTTGAAAAGCATTTATGAAAAATCACCCTCAGTTCTCCCTACTGGGATTGAACCCCGTCTTTCCATCTTGGAGCAGTCCGATTTCCAACAGTTGAGTTGCGAGTTAGAACCTTGCGGTCACCGAAGCTGGTAAAAATAAATTGAAATATAACTAATTTTTAATTTTTTTTTATCAACAGTACCAAAATATAGAGAATCAATGGCACACCATGCTAATTTCACGGCAACTCTTTGGTAACCACTGGATCCTAAAATGATAATTATTTAGCTCGAACTTAATTGTTTTTTTAACTCGGGTTTGTTGAATATATGAATTTGTTTATAAGGGTGTTTTAACATTTTTTTAAAATAAAGTTTTCCAAATAAGCTGTAACAGCTTATTTACTTAATTTAAGATTATTTTGAATCGTCTTAGCATTAGTAATTACAATTTCTTTCACTACCAAAAACAACTTAATCTTTCAAAATTAATCTCAAAATCTGTAAAGATAATAAAATTTTTATAACTGTTTAAAAATAGTATTGAAAATTCAATACATCCTGAGGATTATTGGGTTACAAATTTTATCAATAAGCATTAAGAGCTATACATTGTGTAGCATACACTTACTTAAACGTGAATAACTCGCATGTCTATGCCTAAAAGTAGGCACAAGCTTTAATTTGTTTTTAAAATCAAGGTTTCATGCACATGATTTAATCTGGCATGAGAATTTCGGGTCTATATGTTTTATCTGACATAATAATTGTGATGATGCCGAAAGTGTAACTTGCGCGAGACAGCCTGTCACCTTATTTATCTCGCTCTAATACTCTGTAGAAAAAAAAATACAGCATTTTATTAAGACTTAGCAGCATTTTCAACAGCTACTTTATTGGGTTGTTGGGGTTGTATTTGGTTTGTAAACTTGAATAACTTTTTTGCGTGATAATGCCTTAACAAAATCAGGAATTTGGCAGATAACATGACGACTTTTGAAAATTGTGGAGGTTAAGAGTAACATTTTTAGTTGTCTGATATTGTTCTTTATATTCAAATTGAATCTGTAGGCTCCTCAACAAGATATATGAGAGATGGGGATGATTATCAATAAATTTTTGTGCTAGCATGGTCTTGGAAGAGATGGAGATCAACGACCGTGAAACCGGGTATTATATACAGGACGTATACTCGAAGCATATATTGGTAAGAAGCGTGCTGGTTCATGGCGTTAATCCCCTTAAAACAGCCAAATTGGGATAAGTGTTCTGTTATTTGCTAAGTTTATTACTTTTTAACTATGGTAGGATGGTTTCTGTATAGTCTTTATTTTTTATATTTCTTATTATTTTAATACAAATTTAATTATTGTTTACTTAATAAAATATTTCTATACTTAATTCATTAATTATTTTATATAATCATCACCTTTTTTCTGTTCTACCGCCTGTTTCATTAATTGGTTTTTGTCGGGTGGTATATTTTGCTCTCTTGTGTTTCTAGCGGTTTTTCTCTTTAAAAGGTGCGGTTGCATTACCCCTTGTGTGTCCACAACTTTCGTTCACTATTATTCAGTTCACTTATTTTAATAACCCATCTTTTCTGACTAATTATGTGTGTGTGAGGTGAACACCAAATAAATATCTGTGGTTCTTCAAGGTTTATCACACCCCCAGTGAGTACTACTTGGGTCACGGCTTCACCGGATCTTCAGCAGCAGGTAGGAGCTCACCCTGTCTCTACTTAGCACAATTTTAAATAATTATTTCTAAACAGAATAAAATCAGTTCAATTGTTTTTAATTCACAGTCTTCTGATTACCAAAAAACAGAAGCTGGCGACATACTGAAGACAAGCGTGTATCAGTATTTATCCACTAAAGCTACGTTGTGGGGAAGAAAACCACCCTCTTTAAAGGCTGTTTGTAATTGAACTAATGACTTTGGTCATCAGGATGTGAAAACCCACTAGAGTCTACTTCACTCGATTTATTCGCTATCGTTGCACACGGTGAGAAGGCGGGGAGTTGCAGGTTGACGCGAGAAAAGGGCAGTATTTTTGCAATAATATAATAATAATAATAATAATAATTTGTTTCCAGCCTGGGCCGTGTCACTTTTCTTTAATATGCCTCCATCTTCCGCTGTCCTTACATCATTCTTCCTCCTTTAATGCTTCCATTCTTTTCCTCTCATTTGCACACTTTTGTCTATT
>JBCFYV010009808.1:0-12139 GCA_039000515.1 Timema cristinae | reverse complement strand
GGTTATTATGAAAGAGAGGGTAAAAAGGGGGGGAGAAACTCTTGGGAGATTGTTTACAAGCTCTGCCGGCGAAAACGGCGAAGAACTCGCGAGTGACCAGATTACAGCTTATTTTAGTGGCCGTTCTTATTCTAGCGATCCCGGGCCCACAAGTAAAGGAGGGGGACGCTTTAAGGAGAAAAACGAGCTCGATTTTTCTTTCGGGAAGCGCTTTTTTTTTATCAAGCGTATTACTACCTGTTCAGGGTCGTAAGGGGAAGGATGAAGAGGACATTGAAGGTAAAAACCGTACTTGGAAGGGAGTGGAAAACAATTTGGGAAGAATCCCCCTTCAATGACTCTCCGGGACGAATCCCGATCTCCCCGACATCAGCAGGCTAGTTTGACACGAAGTGGCTTCAAAAACCATTCGGCCATAAAGCGGGTCAGAAGAACCTTTTCCTGACATGACGCGGGGGGATGGGTTTACGGGCGGGATTTTTGGTCGCGAGGTTTTTTTTTTTTTCCTAATTTTAGGTGGTTTATGATGTTCAATTTCCCCCCTCTTAGCTCCATTACCCAAAACAGACGTTGTTTGGTAAAAACTCTTCGATTTAAAGTCCACTGGGGTTTTTCCCAATTTTAACCTGTCGTCTTTTGTTTTTTCTATCGCCCATTAATAACATGTCCCTCATCATGCAGGCTAAGGCATAAAACCTCGTCTGGCGGGTTTAAAATCCGGCCGGGTGTGGTTTTCCTCCTTACACCTAGATGCAGGTACACCCCTTTCCATTCCTAGTTTTCTTACACTATTAGTTTAAATATTTGGCTAGCCTGGTCCTGTGGTTTTTCAACCTGGGGTACGCAAACACAGCTTTATGGCTACGTAAATTTATAAAAAATAGGGCTGACAATATATATATATATATATTTCTAATTTAAAACTTATAGTTTAATACATTACTTTGGATGTACCTTAATTTATTTTATATTTAGATTACATAATATATATATAACGTGCACTATGCCCCAAACCCAACTTTGGGGGTGTAAAGTTCAAGATAAATGATATTTTTTAAAATAATTGCGAACAAAAAATTGTTGGATACCACTGGCCTTAATAGTAAGATTAGTTGCAAACAAAAACCAAACAAAAATAATTATTTTGACATTAATACAGTGGCGGTCACCGCACAAGCGCAAGAAACGCGCGCGCGCTTGGGGTCTCAGTAGGCTTATCGCAAGGGTCTCAAAAAACAAAAACATTTTTAATCATTAAAGTTATTTAAAAAAAATTGGGCTTCTAGTGTGGTCTTTTCACTATCTCATCAAATTTCAATTTTTCAACCTCTCCGATAAATGGTAGATAATTTTAGTTTTGGAAATTTTACAGCCCTGACCAATTCCTTTATTTTCCATTTTAAATTTTAAACTTTATTAACTTCTGTTTTTTTGGGTAAATTTTTAAATTTTGTAAAATATTTTAGTTTTTTACTGTACCTACCAAAAAGTTTATTTTTTTTATTTTTTAAAATTTTGGATGAGAACCTTTTTTTCCCTTTTTGGGTTCTTAATTTTTTAAAATTTAAGAATGTTCAAACTTTCATTACGGTTTGGGGTGGTCCTTACACTTGTCCGGCAAATTTCAATCCTTCCCACTAATGAGTAGTTCACTGTTCTATTATCGCAATTTGGGGAAACCCCCCCCCCCCATTCCCCCCCATTTCATCATTCACCCCTTATAAAAAAAATATTTAACACTAATTTTGTTATTTAAGTGTTCCCTCTATATTCCTGGCAAAATTAAATTTTTTTTCTCCCCTAAAAATTTTTTTTTTTTTTTTAATTAGAGCGTTCCCTTACCCCCCCGATCTTCCACATGGTTACCAATTAAGACTCATTGATTCAATTTTGAAAATCCCAAAGACGAAAACTTTGTTTACCGGCCTTGTAAATCCCAAATAAAAATTAATTGAAAATTAAAATTCAATAACGATTTTAGAAATTGTTGAACCATTTAGGTATTGATTTAAGGTAAACCAACTGGATTTTCGGAAAAAAAAAAAGGGTTTGTTTACAGTGTTATAATCCCTGGAAATGAAAATTTTTGCGTGATTGGACCAAATTGATTTTTGGAGTCGTAAGGTAAGTACGGTGACCTTTTGGGGCTACAGATTCGTCCCCTTTTAGAATATTTCAGGTTTAGGATATTTCACATCATTCTCGGATTCCCAAGAAGCTCCATTTCGAATTTTAACCTTCTAGCTTACAGGAAAGCACGAAAAAAGCTCTGGAGGGAAAAACAAACACGGCGTGGATTTTATATTTTGAATATATTTTAGTTTTTTAGCACCGCGTCTTAATACCAGTTCGGGTTATACGCCTTTATAATATAGATAATGATATTGTTATGCTTAGGTGGGTCGAGCAAAGCGTTGCAAAAATGTGTGAAAATATACCAAATTTCGGGTTCATATGGTGCTGTGAGCGAGAAAAGTTCTTACAAAACCATTACGACGTTGTTTAGTTTTCAACATAATCTTGCAAACATACCGGACCCTACATCTCCATCGGGACCATACTCTCTCCTAGTCTTGCAAACATACCGGACCCTACATCTCCATCAGGACCATACTCTCTCCTAGTCTTGGAAACATACCGGACCCTACATCTTCATCAGGACATACTCTCTCCTAGTCTTGCAAACATACCGGACCCTACATCTCCATCAGGACCATACTCTCTCCTAGTCTTGGAAACATACCGGACCCTACATCTCATCAGGACTATACTCTCTCCTAGTCTTGGAAACATACCGGACCCTACATCTTCATCAGGACTATACTCTCTCCTAGTCTTGGAAACATACCGGACCCTACACTCCATCAGGACCATACTCTCTCCTAGTCTTGCAAACATACCGGACCCTACATCTCCATCAGGACCATACTCTCTCCTAGTCTTGGAAACATACCGGACCCTACATCTCCATCAGGACCATACTCTCTCCTAGTCTTGGAAACATACCGGACCCTACATCTCCATCGGGACCATACTCTCTCCTAATCTTGCAAACATACGCGACCCTACATCCATCGGACCATACTCTCTCCTAGTCTGCAAACATACCGGACCCAACATCTCCATCAGGACCATACTCTCTCCTAATCTTGCAAACATACCGGACCCTACATCTCCATCGGGATCATACTCTCTCCTAGTCTTGGAAAGCCCAATGCACTCTTCCACAAAGCCACAATCGTCTTGAAGCGACATTGATTCTTAACTACTATGATTTTAAAGAAAATGTGCTTCACTAAGAGCGTAAATTACGAAGCAAATGACCAAAAACAAAATTTACGTCACGTGTGTTTAACATCGGTCACGTGCCGACGAAATATGGCAAAGATATTGATACTAAAAATATGAAATTATTCATTATATTAAATATCAAAAAGAAAAAATTTAATACTAATAATAATAAAAAGGATGCACTATATTATGATGATATTTATACTACACAAGTATATGATTTTTCTATATGCATGTGTATTTGTTTATTTGAAAAAATAATAACTTAAGAATTTTTCAATTCGCACATTTTAGAATAAAATACTTAAAATAATAGTATTTTAAATTAGAGGGAAGGAAGAGGGGGCGAATGGTAAAGTTGTGCTTGGGGCCTTCATATGATTAATCCGCCCTGCATTGATACCATCTATCAAACATGACAATTGATAAAAATAATTATTTTACTTATTATTATAATAAAGCAATTTTAGTAGCTTTTTTAATTGTCAGCTGCCTATTTTCTTTTGACAATTGCAATTTATTTATCATAACCTTTTAAAAGAACGATATACTAAATAAAGAAGTGACTCTAAAAAAACCTTTCGTCCAGTATTATAAAATAATATATTTGACAGAACTTGTGTGTTTGTACAGTACATATGTCAGTAGCATATGAAGCGTTTCTGTCAAGGGCAAATATCTGTTTACGACAAAGCCAATCAAGTCTACTCAATGACATGTGTGCGGTTACGGGCACTGGGCAGGATCGACCGAGATTCTAAACGAAGGGTATTACATACAATGGAAGTTTGATAAAGATGGCATGATAAAAAAAACTGTCAATCTTTCCATGATTCCCTTATATAGATACTTAGGAACTAGAATTCGAGGAACAATGTATGACAAATCAGGTATTTATTTTGTACTTTTATCTGACGTATGCACCACGTAGATACTATCCTTCCGGACTATCTGTAGATTTATATTTCTGGGACAGGGATGAGGAAGGAATAATTTTGATGAAGCAAACCAGCATTTGCGTGGAGAGGAGCATGGATAACCATATATTAAAAAAAAAAACTTCTGTTAACTCTGGTTGACGCCTGAAAAAAAAAGTGTTATATTAAATACGCTATTCCAGTATATCATTCTCTAACTCATGTACTAATTTAGCCATATTTTTTTTAGAATACTCACGTTGGCTTATTCAAATAATATAATATAAAAAATATATTTTGTTTTACCTTTTTAGTTACAGTATGCTTATTATTAGAGAACTATTATAACTTAATTCTAAGATGATCACCGCATACCTCATGACGATAAACTGCCACAGTGTAAGTTAACAAGCTAGTCATTCTTTGAATTTAAGCTATATATATAAAACAAATGATATATTAGAAAACATTAACAAAGGTGCAGTGAACTTATCTTACATATGTCTGTATTCACACATCACATGTCTACGGTGACAGCTACAGAGCACACTTCTCGGTGTATTAAGGTGGGATGGGATGAAACGATAGTTAGGGTCCGCGTTTTTGTAATTTTAATGACTTTTTTTTTTCCAAATTAAATAAAATGTTGCTCCATTCTAGAAACTTTTAAATTGAAGATAGTCCTGGTTAAAATAAGCAATGACCATAGTAGATATTTTAAAGAAAACTATTGAAAATATCACGTGTATAAAATTATATTAAATGTGATCCACTCAATATTTTATTATTTTATACAAAAAATAATCTGGTTACAAAAACCATAAAAATATATAGACCTTAACTCGCGTTATCTTCCACCCTACCTTAATTTATGAATTAGACTTAGCTAATTTTTTAGTTGTCCTAAAATAATATAGTAATATGAATCAACACATTTTTACTTTCTCTCGACACCTCGGAGAGTAAGTATTGTGATCGTCAAAAAAATTGAACTCGAGATTTTGATAAATGTCGAAGTTTCATGACATCATCCTGATACCAAAATAGTTGTTTTCGCAATGCCTATTGTCTGTCCGTCGTATGTTGGTCGTTTTTACCTCGGGTCAGAGTCTAAACTATTTGATCGATTCGGCTCAAACTTGGTATCTGGGGTCTTCATAAAGTCTCCCTGAGGTTTTTTTTGGAATAGATACCCAACCTTAAAATTAAGGGTAGTTTACTGGAGGGCAAAAAGAAAAAATCAATTTTCTCAAAATTTGCTCTAACGATTTTTATTAAATTTTATATCTAGACACTGCTATGTTAAACAGTATGTAAACTCTCATTTACTTATGAAAATGACTTTAAGGGTACCTTAAAGGGGAAATTTTCAAATTTTTATCATTTCTCCAAATATATTTGAGATATAAAATAATTTATCATTGTAAAATTGTAGTATTACTAGTGGGTTGTTGCAGCGATGGCTATAGATTATTGCACTAAAATATATTTTAAACATTTTATTGGGAAAGGATTTATATAATAAGCCTTCACTCACTTTTTAGTTAAAAGTTTACTCGTCAAAGGCTATCAACTTCACTTAGATATTTAGTTTTCTGTGTGTAATTTGAATAAAAACATATTTCCCCCCTTCACGCCCCGGTGATAACTTTAAAATGACCCCTCTCCCAGATCTCTATCTATTCATTCCACCAAAATACATCTGATCACAAATAATGGTTTCCATGGTGATTGTACAGATAAACCACCGCCATCCTAATTCCCTAATCTTTAAAAGGAGTGCTCTTTTTCAAAATCTGTTAGGTAATTTTCTCTTAATTTATATTACTGGAAAATAGCTTATCAAATAATATATATTAAGGCATATGATGGAAAAGTGATAAAATGTGATAGTGAAAATTATAGTGTAAATGTTTGAGTGTGTGATTGTGTAAGTGTGTGAGTGAGTGTGAACACGAGGGTGTGAAGGTGAGGAAATTAGCGCAAGAGACTGAAAATGATTAATTGAGAGAGCTCGAGTGAGCATGAGCAAGTGATAGTGAAAGTATATATATGCATGTGTTAGGGAGATAAGTATTGTAAGAAAAGAAAAAGAGTGTGTGTGTAGGAGGAGAGAGTTAAATTTTTGGGAGATATATTGTGTGAAAGAGAGAGAGAAAATTTGAGGGCGTGTGAGAGAGATTTTTAGAGAGATATTTAAAGAGAGAAAGATTAGTTTAGAGAGAGAAAATTAGATTGAGAGAGAGTCAGAGAAAAAGTTAGAGAGAGAAATTAATAGAGCGAGTTTGAGAGAGAATGGATTTGAGAGAGAGAAAGTTTGAGATAGAGAGTGAGATAAAAGGAGTTTGAGAGAGTTTGAGAATGAAGTGAGAGTGAGAGAGTGAGATGAGATATAGAGTTTGAGATAAAGGGAGTTTGAGAGAGAGAGAGAGAGAGAGAGCGTTTGTGAGAAAGCGTTCAAGAGATAGAACGTTCGAGAGAGAGAGAGAGCGTTTGAAAGAGAGCTTAAGAGAGAGAGAGTATAAATAAAGATAATGTGAAAGAAATTTTGTGATAAAGAGTGTGCGAGAGAGAGGGATAAAGTTCGACAGAGAGAACGAGAAAAGATTAAATTAGAGAGAAAGTTTTATAGAGTGTGTGTGTTGTGTGATGTGTGGATAAAGAGGGTAAGAGAGAGTGTGAGAGCTTGAAAGAGTTTGATAGAGAAAGAATGCGAGAATATAGATGTGGTACTCAAACATTACGGTACTTTGAAATAGTGAACTTACTGTATTTGTAAGAATGTGAAAAGAGAGATTAGGTAAACAAAACATTACTTTTAAATATCACATCCTCAAAACTAAGCAGTAAAATGAAAAAGTAGCTTAATTTGTATTGTGTTACTATTTACTAAAATGAATATCAAAACCCATTATTAAAAAAATTAACACCGAAACTCATATTTAGATAGTTAAATTGTCTATTCTTTTTAACATCATTCAGGATTATTTTATTGTTTTTGAGCCTATAATACATACCAAAACATATTTAATCATTTTAACATGCGCGAAATAAAACGTAGACAATATTTTCACGAACTTAACAACTATAACCTTTTAATTTTCGAATTATGCTCAATATTTTTTTATTTAAATGCGATTTAACGATAGCAACATTCAAATAAAAAATGTTTCCCCAGTTTAGGAATCTCAAATCAGATGTGTTGTGATCACTGTCCAAAGAGAAATATTCATCCAAAAAGAAAATATTGTGTGAGTTATTATGTTTTAGCTAAAGAGATATATTTTATTTAGAGATTTACAGTCATGCAGCAAATAACGGTTCCCATGGTGACTAAACAAATAATAAAAACTGAAAATTATCTGTGAAAATCGGGTTTTCGTGGAAAACTATTATTTTTCCCGACATCCTGGACTCCTAACCGTTAAAAAATGAGTGGTAGTTGTCAAAATCTGTTCAGTCATTTCTACTACCGGAAACGGGCTTATCAAATTATATATAAGATTAAAGATAAAAAATTCTTTATTTGAAATATATTAATTTGTTTAAAACCAACAATTTCTTATCTATAAGCAAATATATATACCAAATTCTGAAAATTGAAAAATGAGACCTGGACACAGGAATTGAACCCGGGACCTTCGGCTTAGTACGCCAATGCTCTTGCCACTGAGCTATCCAATATTCGTCCCGTGCTCATGGTCATTCTTCACTTATATTTAAGGCAGAGTCTATTGATGGACGTGTGGAAGTCATCAGCTTATAAATACGTGATTACATAAGATCACAGCCATCAGACAACGCAGCCACCCACGACTCGGTGATTGGCATATGTTATTGCAGCCATTTAACAATCATATTATAATTGTCAAAGACTCTGCCTTAAACTATGAGTGAAGAATGACCCTGAGCACGGGACGAATCCTGGGTAGCTCAGTGGTAAGAGCATTGGCGTACTAAGCCGAAGGTCCCGGGTTTGATTCCCGTGTCCAGGTGTCAGAATTTGATATCTAGATGGTGCTAACCTCACCTAAGCGCATGGATGATGGCTTCGGCTATCTGATTTATTAAATATATATACGTTTCAATTCAGGTCTTTGAAAATGAATTTGATTCTTATGCTCTTTGGTGGACAAAGATGTTTCTCTTTTCTTAATTTTTCTGTAACAGTGTTCCTAGTTCTTAATGACATAGAGTAAATAAGTAACAATGTATAAGTTTTTAGTAAATGTTTATTTAAAAAAAAAAGAGAGACAAAGTCTTTGCCGTATGCCGTAACATACATGTTTCTATACTGAGAGCCGAACTATGGACTATTAATTAAGTAAAGTATCTTCCCAAAAGTTATTTACTTAATTTTGTGTCTGAACTGATGATAACTTCCGGTAATCAGTCTACTACCCCAGTAGAGACAATTCATCGACTTAAACATATTTGTTAAAGAACTATTCAGTGGAACGCCTTTAACTTTTCAAATTCTGAAGGCTCCCGTAGGAAATTCATCGACTTAACAATTTGTTAAGAATATTCAGTGAAGCTTTATTTCAATTCTGAAGGGCTGTCGTGAGATTTTTATAGTATTCGCATTGAAGGGAAGGAATGAATTTAATGGTACCTCAGTTTCCTCTCAATTTAATTCCATCAAATTACACTTTTGACCTGTGACGTCATTTATCATGGTGTGCGATCTGTAACGCATGCCAAGCACTCCTTCATATACCTTATCTCCACCACTTTAGAAAATGAGTATGGTCTTTATCGTTTTCGGGGAAGTTATGTCAATTTTCAGTCGAAATGGCTAATCCAGTATTAATATCTAATTGTAATCCTATATTATTTCCACGTGTTATCGTTATTAACGGCGTGCAACAAACAAATGATTGATAAACTGTGAGCTGTCTACCAACATCATGATGGAAGCTACCTATAAATACACATCTACAATATAAAAAGTACTGTACCATTATAAGATCCAGGAGGTGCCTTAAATAATGTTGCATCAGGGGCTAGGTACAGGTATGTTCCTCATCTACGGCAAAGAAATAGATTACAACTATATGGCTGTACAATCGTAAAATACATTTGATACTCACTCTAGTGAATTCATACACTAAAGTAGACAAAGCCATAGTGTGATCTTTATCTAAACAAACTACTTTTAATATAGTCTGAGAAATCTAAATAAACTAAATAAATTTTCAAGGCGGTATTTGATCAAACGTGTTTAATTCTGCTGCTTAGTTTGAAGTAATCATTTTAATGCTATTTTGAAAGAATATGCTCAATGTTCATGCTCATGTTAATTTAGCAACAGGAAATGAGTCGAACACAACTTTCTATCTCCAACCGCCTGCTTTAATTAACTCGGTATGAAGGAGGAATTCCATGCACAGAATGAAAACTATTCATACGAGATTCGCGTAGTCATCATAAAGAATAAATAATCTCTGCAGAGAACTCCAGTTGTAGCAACAGATCCGGTTTCCCTTTCAAAGTTAACAAGACATAATTATACTTGATTGAGCCGCTACTAATTAAATCAATTCCCATATTCGTTCAAAGTAATATGTTGATGTGCGTTTGGCTTAGTTGAAAGTTCAGCACATCTCTTAGAACTTATAATAATGAATAATATTGTGTGGTGTCATCTTTATTAAAGAAGGGTCTATTGGTTGGTATTAAAGTAGAAACTTTTACACCCGCATCGGTGGGCGTCTAGACTAAATGTCAAGCTCGTGTGTACTGGTTTGCCGGTAATGGGGAGTTTAGAGTTCGAATCCAGGCTGGGTGAACTGAGGTTGTTTCCTAAATGGTTTTCCATTCTCCTTCCTCTTAAATGCAGGTATATTTACTAATCATTATACCCCTTTATCTCATCCTTGTTCATTTGTATAAGTAGATTCGGATAGCCTCAATGAGTAATACATTGTAGTGGAAAGAAAAAAGTGTTGTTTTTAATTTTTCATGGAATCAACTACATTTTATATGTTTCTAAAGCATATTTTACTCAGGTAGCCAAGGCACTTTGAGCATTTTAGTTCAGTCTGTAGCGCGTATACTTACAGAACTAAGGGTCGCTGGTTTGAATACATACTGGATTGAAAACTCTTTAGTTGGTTAGTAGCAGTGATGAATTGGATGATTGGATGTTGTGTCAATACTAAATTCAAGTTAGTTTTTAAGTCATGTGCTGATACAATCAGTTGGTTCAGAAAGTTCACTTTAAATACTATTTATAAATCAACAAAAAAATCGTAACGCTTGTGTCATTTTGTCAATTAAATATTTCCATTTCTAAATCTAAAACATAAAGTTGAAACAAATTTATTTTGGTTAAGAGTTATTAAGGCCCGGTTCAGTGAAGGTGCTAAGTTTTCTCATTTAATAGCCATAAAAATAATTTCAAAAACGGGCAATGCACATCGGACTATAAAACTTTTTAAAATTATGTTGAAACTATTCCCTTTATTATTTACAATAAGCTATTAAAACTAGATTTTTTTTAGAAAACATGAATCTCCGTATTTTATTCTTTCAGTAGGACTTTACTTTTAAGTAACAATAACAATGTTGCCTGGTCATTTTATATATTTTATTTTAAATAACAAATAATCTCAATAACTGCCAGTGTATATATATATATTTTCAATATGAACTATGTTGTACATTTTAACTGATGTGATATTCGAAACTACCAGAAACATTCCCTGAAAAAACGTGAAAACTCAGGGAAATGTTTGTATCTGAAAATAAATTGGGGGAAATGTAAGGAATTTCGCGAAGAACTAATACAAATACTAGAATATTGGTGAATTTGGGATGTTTAACTGCAAGCTTTAAATACATATGTATGAAGAAAAAAAGAATTGAAGAACCAAGCACTTTCTAACACAATTTACTCTACCCTTCCCTAACTTCTGAAACATTGGTTGGCGTAACGACTGCATATATTTCCCCATCAAGCTCAAATAATACTATTATAAACACCATTTACATTACTTTTAGGAAATATTATAAAACATTAAATTAAATTCCTCTATACTTCTATCTAAGTTATAGAATAAAAAATAGTAATTTATTTTAGAAAACTTGAAGAGCATAGGGAATTTTTAGTGAAAAATTAGAGGTGATCCTGAAAATGTTCTTAAACAAATAGTGTATTTTATTTGAAACTTCAAATAAACTAATAGAAATCTGGCCATTGTAATGAACGTGATGAATAATTAATTGAATTTCCGTTGCCATTAGTTAATGAAATGAAATAATTCTATGACTATATAAACGTGAATAATATTTAACTGTCATAGATTAAATATTTTTTGGACAATATTACCTTAAAGAATCCGGCACCTTAGCTCAGTTGGTAGCGTGTCTGCATATCAAGCAAAGGGTTTCCCCGGGGTTTTATCCCCAGCATGGCCGAAAAATGTATTATTATTTAAATGTGGGTTTGCCCTTTCACAGTGATGTATTAAAGGTCGGATGTTGGGGTTGTCCTAGTATTAAATTAGATTTTAAGGGAAATGAAAATACGACGGGGAAAAAGGGAGTAGAAATATATTTTGAAAAAAAATGACCCAGGTCACAGGTTTAAAAAAAAATGTAGTAAAAAAAATTACCTTAATTGGTTTCTTTAGGAAGTTTTAAGGGTGTATTTGTAAACGAGATTGTCCTCAAACAATCCCCCCATTTGACCTGAATGTGTTATTTTTTGTTTTTGGGAGAATAATTGAATTTTAGGTTTGCGTCCCAATTAGTGGTAAATAAGGCCCTTTTTTTTAGAGTGGTAGAAAAGAACCAAAACTATCTTTGCTACCCTTTTCTTAAAGCCATATAAAATTTAATGGGGAAGTTAAATTAAGCGTTAGTGTGGGAAAGGGGAAAAGGTATGATTGGTTTTTAAGGTGTTAGTACCAAGAGAGTTTTTATGT
>JBCFYV010009806.1:0-45059 GCA_039000515.1 Timema cristinae | reverse complement strand
CGTTCCTGTGAGGTCAGCGGACCAAGATAAAGAACTGAGATAAGGATTCACGTGACGCTATTGGTAGAGAGAGGTTTCGACGGAGAGGGGGTGGTGGCGACGTGGAAGTGTCATTGAGGGGTATTCTGTAGGTTTCACTACGGTAGAATGATAGGCAGGGAGGGAAGAAATTCAACGTCGAAATTATTTTATGGTAAATGTTCATAAAAATCTAAATAAAATTTAATTTTTCAATAAAACGTGACGTGATAGAGATTTTTCATTAAAAAAAACTTACATAGAGTTCAGCTATTAATTCCATTGTATTTTTTTTCATCGCAGGCCTGTGTTATTTACAGGTGTAACTACACAACATTTCTTGATTAAACGTCTAGGATAGACTATATTTGAAAGGTAAGTTAAGTATAATCACATATAATATGTTTAAGACTTGAGTTAATCAGTGCAATTTCTATTATAATGCCATTGGTGCTTTCATTTTGATGTGCGCACACGCTTACTTTGCTGTGATAGGTAATTCTTATCAGTTCGTATCGACTAGCCTTTAGAAAGTTAAAGTTGAGTCAACTTATAGTGAGTGATGATAATAAGGAATTAAGGATAAGTATTCTGTAGACAGTGCAATGTGTTATTGTGGAGTCGATCTCTTACGGAATACTTAGCACCCTACGGCTAAGAAGCTTGTGGATGGGGCTTAATTACTAACAGTTTTTCCAGAGGGTACACTCATTCTCGATCCTAATGCTCATTACCACTGTGCCTATGACGAAAGTACATTGATAAGAAAGTGGATGAGCAATACGCTAAAGAGAAAACATGTCAAGGACTTGTAAACGCCCGAGTAAAATTGTCTATTCAGCAATAAAAAAGAATGACGTCAACACATTAAGCTCAAATGATGTGGTACTAATTCAAAAATATATGTATTATGTTATGGCTGTTGCCAAAATTTCTGAAGAATACCGATGAGGTCCACACAGAAATTTATAAAATGACAATCACCATCAAAGTCGCAGAAAGATTCTTTATATTCAATGATCCGTCTACAATATATTGTTGCATTTTCAACGAGAACTAACATTTAATCTATTACGAAAGTAAAAGACGTGTTTGAGAATGGAGCTTTTAAAAGTTGTCCATAGTAGTCATGTAAGATATTTTCTAAACATATCTTGGCAAACCACCTTTCTCTCTCTCTCTCTCTCGTTGTATTATATCCCCTATAAGATTACTGCTATATATACTACGCCATTTCAATCTTTAGTGCATGAATGCAACCATTTCTTAGTCTATTTCTAGCAATCGTCTTCTTGGAAAAATATTATTATTATTATTATTATTATTATTATTATTTAGTACCGCGACTTACTACCAGTTCGGGTTAAACACCTTCTTGGAAAAAACAAAAACTAATATTAACGTCGCTGTGAGTAAGGTTTTACCATCAAGTCAGTGAAAAGATTTTGGTTTCCCATGACACAAAATAGGTACAATGTTGCACCTAGATAAATATATTAATACCAGGAAAAGCGAAACATCTTTTATTTTTCACATGTTTATTGGTCTTCCATTGCACCTAATTTCGTGTATTGATTACTTTTTCACAGATGTACCTATTGCACATATTCCCAGAGATAAAATTTACTGCACACCATCCGTGACTACGTTTTGTGAAACTACATGTTATATTTTAATTTGACATTTTCACTCAAGTTTGGGACGGGAATTTTGCATCAAACACTAAAACAACCAAGGGCATGGAGTACTTGCACCCAAAACTGAACGGTGTGTTTTATTATAGTCATTAAAATATTTGTCTTACCATTGACTTCCTCAAATATATAAAACGTGACATATACGACAAAATGTTCTCTCTTCAAAAACTATCATGTAGTAGAAATTACAATTTTGATGATTTCGATGATCATGTTCTGATGGGCTGATCATATTGATTGATCGTATTATGACTGTGATTTTATATATGTTTTAAATCTTCAATTAAAATACTACATTATTCTTTATTTTCCTAATAGTTTTTTTGGAGGTGGGATAGGAGGGGCATATTTTCTTCTCTGCGAGACCGATTTGGGACGCCCGCTATAAAGAAGGACTTATTTAGATTGGCACAGCAAATTATACTAATTTGATAAAAAGTCGTACTCAATAGGTTTTTTACCTAAGTTATTTGTATTCTACCTCCACTTTAACTCATTTATAATCTGTATTTTCCCCATCCCTAACATATTACCGTTGTTAAATACGGATCACTCAAAGAGGAAGTTAAATCTGGATGATCCCTGAAGGGTAGAAATACACGGTGAAAAAAAATAAGCTACTTGAGTAGGGCCTACATATACGTAGGGCTATATATTATAATAACCAAGTCTACTTTCAAATGAGTGAGTTAAACAAAGTCAGTGTATGAGGAAAGGGGACGCGAAAAGGGCTGTTGTTTTTTCAGTTTTTATGGAAAAACTTTTTATGGCTAAAATAATAAAATATTGCTCCAGCACAAACATGAGTTTAATTTTCTTCACATGGTTATATCAACCGTTCCTGAATATTTATTACGAGCATTGCGGCATTAGATGAGAAACTTTTTAAATGAAAAGAAAAAGTTGTCATTAAATTTCATGACACCCTTCATAGTTCTTCAAGAAATGTTGAGGCAAGCATGTGAAGAAAATTAAATTCTTTGTTTGTACTGGAGCCACATTTTATTTATTTTGGCCAAAAAAAAGTGTTGCCATAAATTAAAAAAAACACTGACTTTTTCTCGCATACCCTTCCATCACTGATGACTAATAAAGTATAAACAATACAGTTAATTTAATCTCTGAATTCAAAGTAACATATAAGCAGTCGTGAGCAAGTCTGTGTGCTGTCAAAGCTTAATTTCACCCCAATACGCAACTTACTGCACTTCGTGGCTATTCGCATAATTTTGACGAAAGCTCTAGGAATGAGAAAAGTAGATCTATGAGAAAATATATCCTCATTGGTTTTAACAAAATAAAAATCTTAGTAGAACCCCGACCATATCAATACTGGTAAACTATATAAGACTAGATAGACGTATCTTTAAATGTGAACACGTGTTTGAAACTCTTTGACAAAAAAGAAAAGAAAAAAAGAAAGAAACGATTGTTTGACGTGTTCTAAGCTCCATTGACCCCCCTTCAGAAGATTTTGTATTATTATCTGATACAATACATGCTCCATTCTATTAAAATCTTTATTCTGCGAAGATAAACATCTAGTTGTATGTAAATGAAAGCGTAGATGCTTCATTAATATACCACAGCGCAGCCAGTGGTTTTCTAAAAGCTGATTAGTTGACTTGAATTATATGTTGTGAGAAACTGCTAAATCCTGAACTTTCTTTAATGGACCACAGCCAACAAAACATTAGAATGTAATGGGATAGTTTAACATCCCCGTCGAGTTAGGGGAGTTACAACACACTCGATAAATACATATATAAGGACTTTGGTTGAACAAAATATAGATACAAACTAGTCCGGGGTAATTTCTTCTGGGTAGTAATGTGGAGGGATGTTTGGATACAACATATTTGGCCTGTATTAAACATGAACAACCTTACCTGTGAAAAAAACAGCTGTTCCAGTTCACAGACATATAGATATCACAGCTCAGGATGAGCGGTAGAGTACAAGAAATAAAAAAAAGTAAAAAAAAAGTTCTTGAAATAAAAAAAACAAAGAAAAAAAGTAATTTATTTACTGTGTTCAGTTCTTCAGTGTTTAGAACAAAAATAAAAACAAGTTCCCTGCCTATCGCGTCGACCAGTATCACCCGTAAGACGCGGTGCTAATAATAATAATAGTATCAAACACAATCAGGACATACAATATTATTCACACTCGTAAATATTGATAAGAAACCCAGTTCTAGGGTTATAGTACAATTTAAGTGACCTACAAAAAAATGTTTATACATAAAATAAATATATAATATAAAAAAATGACAACACAAATGCTCCTAACAATGATCCGATATGGGAAACTGGGAGAATAGAGGTCCCAAGACTTATGGCACTATTATAGGGCCGTAAACAGTTCAATAAAAAAAAAAACCTTAGTCTTTTTATATATAGGTGGGGTTCCCGAAATTCACCCACAAAATATGACTGGACTGGCCCCTGAGTTGAATTGAGTCTTGGAGAAAACGATATATATATATATATATATATATATATATATATACATATCGCCGTTTTCTTTCCCCAGAGAAAGGAATGGGCTCACCGTACAAAATGTAGCTGAGGCTGCTCACGTTACAAAGGACGGCCTAGTGCCACCGGACTATGCCGGATGGAATTTCTCCTTCTCGTAGAGCTTAGGCACACGCATACGGTGTCCTCATCATACTCTTATGGGTAAAATCCCTGCTAGAAAGTTATTTTCAAAAAAATAAACTCATAGCTCTGCCACGGAACCTACGCTCACCGCCGTCACTGTTTTCCTTTTTCCCTCCTTGCAGGAATCTTCCCGCCTAGGCCACTTTTTGCGCGCATCTTCTAAGAATTACCCCAAAAGTGCCCGAAATAGATGGCAAGATTCCCACAAAATATCCAATTTCAAGTATAGCCTTCCTATAAAACGAATACAAACTTGGGAAAACCTCTAAAAATCAATAATAACAAAATTCTGATTTCCTAAAAAAAAAACTACAAAAAACATTTATGGCCTTCCTCCTTATCAAAAAAACTGCCCGCCAACAAAAATAACAACAATAATCATAAAAAATAAAATAAATATGTATTCTTTCGCCCTCCGCCATCTCGCGGCAGAAATGCTCCCCTAGCAACACGCTCGTGTGGAGGGTTCATGAACTACTCAAATAATCAAGATGGATCCCATAAAGAAATTTATAATTAACGAAAACTAGCCGAAAAAGAAACCACGATAGAAAGTGACTCCAAAAAGGTAAGTAGTAAAATAATGCAAAGATTATTATAATATTAAATTTCAGATATGTTTTTGTGTTTTTCCAAAGACGTAAGCTACCAGGGAACTACCTTAAATAGTTAATATCCCCGGATAACAGCAATAAAACCGAACGTGTTGCCAAAGCGGCCATTAATCACAGCACACTTATATATATATATTATAAATATAATTATTATTATTATATATATAATATACATGTATATATACGTATATATATAAATATATATGTTTGTATATATAAGATTTTAAAAAAAATCACAATTATTATAATTAATTTACGAGATGGTAGGAGAAATTAAAAAAAAAATACCTCGGGAATTATTGAAAATTCTCACAATATTTCGGGTGAACTACCAAAGGAACAAAATCGTTGCCTATTTGATTAAATTAAAATACAGCCTATCAATAAAAATATCAACTTGCAAGAAATTGATTCTCTCTTATAGATTTTAATATTTCAACAAACTATATTAATCAGATTCACACTTAATGTAGGTACAGTACATACTGTAAATGTGAACTTTTACCTTAATGTCGGGTTGGATAACCGAAATAACCTCATTGGTATTTTAAATGGCATTAACCTTGAAACTATAAATTATGTTACAAAATAGTTGCCTAATTTGTAGATTTTTTATTTAATTCTTAGCACTGGGTCTTACTACCCGTTCGAGTTATAATCTTATTTAATTATTATCCTAATGGTTTTAGGGATTGAGATGTTTATGTAAACAAGACTTGTACCCGATTTTCTCTATATGGAAAGAGGAAACCATTTGGTAAAAACCACCGTCAGTATGGTTGACCGAGATTCGAACCTCAATCTCTCCGTCATTGGTAGTCTAGTTTACTGTGAGAGTAGTGCCTTAGACCCTGTGGCCAACGAAGTGGGTTTTGTTGATACCTATAAATTTTCTTCCAATTTAATAATTGAATAATGTAGACAATTATTTTCTAAATGTTTAAGTACCACGTCTTACTACCTATTTGGCTGTATGCATATGTACTAATTACTCAAATGTATTAGAGTCAATGAAATTTGAATTTATAGTGAGTGCACTCGCATATTATTAACGGAGAGTGGAAAGCCACCTAGTAACATGACCCTCGGTACACCCAACCGATATTCGAACACTGATTTCTCCGTCATATGCAGTCCAGTGTATTGCGAGAGCGATAGACCTTGCCAACCACTGAAGATCTTCCTTATTTTAGGAGTTTGACATTTTTATAGACCTGATTGATGCTTTACGATTTAGCTTGAGGTCAAATTATTATTATTATTATTATTATTATTATTATGGCTGTGTCTAATACAAGTTTTAGACAATTAAGTTTGGCTAATTTGGCCTACAGGCCATCTTTAAAATCATGGATATTTAAATGTAGTCAAATAAAATAAAACACTTTTTTTTTTTCGAAATATTGAGACAGATAGCTTACATTCTAATGAGATTAATAACTTTTACATCCATTACTATTTCTAGCCTGTGACCTGGGTCACTTTTATTATATATATTATTAGCACCGCGTCTTACTACCCGTTCAGGTTATACGCTTTTAAGTACTAATTACACTAATGAACTAGGAGTTGAGAAGGTTGAATTAGAGGAAGTGAACCCGCATTTGCGTGGAGGGAGAGGTGAAAACCATTTAGGTAAAACCACCCTCAGTTCACACGACCAAGATTCGAACCTCGATCTCCCCGTCCTCGGCAGTCGATCTCAACACAAGTGCGTTAGCCAACTACGCCACAGAGGTGGGTGTCACTTTTATTCAAGCCATATATTTGCCACTACTGTCTTGTTACGACTGTCATAGCTTTAGGCCTATATACTTTATAATATATCTTAAGACTAGGACAGGCACAACATCCAGTCCCCAGCCGTTGATTAATCATTGTGAAATGGTAAATTTATATTTCATTAATGATACATTTTTTGGTCATGTCGGGAATCGATTCCGAGACCGCTATCTCAGTAGCCGGATATAATACAGAATGAGGCAATGTGAATGAGTAGTTAATAACAACGTCAATAATATTATTAATGTTGAAAAGTTTCAAAAATTTCAAATAATTAAATCTCTATAACACTTTATTTATACAAGATAAATAGTTTTAATGACGTCACACAAGAGTATTTTCTAAGCAATCACATAGTCAGATTAAACATCATATTATTTAGAAAGCCACACTCAAGTGCACCTATCTGATATTCAAATCCTACCCTTCCCGTTTCCAAAAAACCTTTCTTACGTATTTGACGCCTTAGACAGCATGAACACTGTTGACAGTGTCGTGAAACTATACAAAATGACCTGCTCAAACCAACAAACAATCATGAACTTGAATCTACATAATATAATAAACTTTTAATATGGTGCTCACATCACTACCGAATTGATTCAAATTGTTTTGAAATAATTTTGATGCTTTTATAAATAGGGCCTAAGAAGTCACTGGTTAGTTAGCCAACTTTATGGGCTATACAGAAATATTATTTTATTTAAAATCACTTACACTTTATTTTTGTGCTCTTTTATCCATTATTAAAATTATAATACATTTTAAAGATATGAATACATTTACTAACTCTAAGAACCTAGGTTTGTATGAAAAGCAAAAAAATCTACATATTTCGTAGGTTAAAGTTAAAGAAGATTAGAGTTAAATTTTGATCTATATATTTGTGTGCTGGGATCATTTTTCAGCAAAATTAAATTTGTTGAAAAATTATATCTGGACACGTGAATCGAAACGGTGACCTTTGATTGTACTTTATAGTAAATAATTGGCGTGCTAAGCCAAATATACCAGGCGTCATTTCCAAAATAATTTACTTTAATTACTAATGTTAAAATATTATACCAGATCTCCAGGTTCGTTATTTAGATGTAAATTTGGTAAAACATTAAAGTCATGTACCCGACATGCTAGCTCAATCGGTAGTAATCATGTCTACTTAGCTAATGGTCCCAGGTTCGATTCCAGACATGACTAAAGATGTATTATTATAGTTATTAATTAACAGCTGGGGACTGGATGCTGTGCCTGTCCTAGTCATAAGTTATATTTATAAGGCATATGAAGCTAGAACACATATAGTAAGCCGATGGTGGAAAATATATAGCTTGAATAAAAAAGTGACCCAGGCACACAGGCTGGAAACGGCAATGGGTGAAAAAAGTAAAGTCACTTAATAGCTCTCATTTATAACCTCTCAAAACAAGTATGAAAACCTTTATAAATATATAATTCTAAATGGAGATTTTTAAACCACTATCTAAGCTAGTAGACTATACATTACGCCTAAACTTTTCACATTTCCTATACATTATCCAGCTATAATGGTGTGCAAATAAGATACCTACAACAGCCTCAA
Source organism: Timema cristinae (assembly GCA_039000515.1). Lineage (NCBI taxonomy): Eukaryota > Metazoa > Arthropoda > Insecta > Phasmatodea > Timematidae > Timema > Timema cristinae. The sequence continues at coordinate 36,703 of JBCFYV010009806.1, read as the reverse complement.
TATACCCACCATAGGGATGAATTTCCCCTCTTTATATCTCATCCATCATGAGATTTTTAGATCCAAAAGTTTGAGGTTGAAATATATCACCTCCACACTCCATATTTACATACGCTGTGCATGCAGTCCTAGCCCAAGTGGATTTATCAAACAAACTTCCCTATCTGTCAGTTTCCAAATGTAGGGACCCTTTCAAACAACTAATACATTTACTCTGAGAATTAATAGAAACACATTTATTTTCAGGCTGCTCAATACCAGAGCTGAAAGACATGTTTTAGTTTACCACGAAGAGCTTAATATACATTTCTATTTGGAATATATTATTTTATGTGTTCTTTTGAATATTAGAAATTTAAGCCAAATTTTATCTTGGGATGAGGGACAAAATGTAAATACATATATTCCGCTGTGGTTCTAGAACATTCCAAGGTATAATATTTGCATTGAACTTGCGGACCTCACAGACGAGGTCAGGGTTAGAGGACTGGTTGGGTACACTAGATACAGATTTTACATTATGTGATTCTGCATATACTTTTTCATTATCTCCCTACGCCAGTTGTGAGTGGAATATATCTAAAGGTAGGATGTTAGGAAAATCGAGTTAGTTAGCTAAAATAAATAAAAATTCCTCCATTAGAAATACAGAGTTTAATTTTCTGCACATTCAGAAACAGTTCAACAGTTCTTGAATATATCTTGAGGGTGTTCTTCACGTGATAAAGCTTGTCGTCATTTAAAAAGGTTCTTAAAAAAATTCTAACTTGCTAATTAAAAATATTCAAGAACTGTAGAGATTACCGTGTGAATAAAATGAAACTTTTGCGTTTCTTTTAGATTATTTTTTATTTATTTTACCAACAACATTATTTGCTATAAAAACTACAGAAACACCAACCTTTACTCGACTCCTCTTCAAACCCACCTTATCTACTCTATCCGCACTTTATTCTGATATAGAGCCATTGATATACTTTCATGTTTATAACTAACATATTTATACCATAGGTTATTATTCGCTTAGTAAAATTGATAGGGTGAAACTTATTTTATAGATGAATTGCAACCCCATTAGGTGAAGAGAGACTGGAAAACCACAATGAAAAATCACATATTAAAATCCACTCTTAGTGTAGCTGGACAAGATTAGAACTTTGAACTCATCAGAAGTAATTCAATATATTAAGAGACTAATAACTTAGTGTGTCCAACGATGTGGTTTTTAAGGTTGTTGTAAGGAAAAAAAATACAAAATATTTTAGGGTGATTCTAAATCAAAATTTAAAACATGCTAAAGTGGTGCCAAAAAAATATCTAAAATAATTTATTTTATACTTTGATGTTCATACTTTCTCAACCTTCGAAACCTTAGAGATAGAAAGTATTGATCTTCAACCAAAATCATATTCGAGATTTTGATGATTGTCAACGTTTTATGACCCCCTTAATAATTACTTTTTTTTCAATGCCATTGCTCTGTCTGTTATTGTAGTATGTGTATTTATAGTGTATTGTAGAAACCATTCTACTGTTAAGGCTATAACTTAGTATATAGGATCTATATAAGATCTACCGGAGGTCTTTTCGAACTAGCTATCTGCAGTAGTTACAAAATTAAGGGTAGTATACTTAAGGGAGAAAAATAATAAAATCGTTATTATTTAAATCGGCCTTAAAATTTTGCATTAAAATCCTCGTTTCTCGGGGGCACTGTTTAACATTACGAAAAAAATGACGGACCTCTTCCTATGAGCAAAACTTTGAGGATACTTTACATAAACGGAAGTTTCAAATTTTGAACATATCTTACCAATACTTTTGAGATAAGAAATAACTTATGATTGCAAAGTTGTAGGAATAGATTAAAAAGCAAAACCTTTAATATCAACAATCATTTATAAAATAACACATTTCTGAGTGTGAGCCAAATACATTTTTAAATAGATTTTTGGGATATGGAGGGGTTGTAAATGCACAAAATCAATAATATGTTTCTCTAAAAGTGCATAATATTTCATGTATGCGCTTTGTATCTCTCTCAATTCTTTGGAAATAGAACTGTTGTGATCGTCAAAATATCGAACCCATGATTTGATAAATTACGACCTTTTATGACCTCCTGAAACCAAAAAAGTTGTTTTTGAGATTCCATGTGTATGTCTGTCTGTCCGTCTTTCTATATCTCAGAAAATACCAGATACCATTTCACCAATGGAGCTAAATATGTAGGGTAGATATTTCATAAGGTTCCCCCAAGGAATTTCTGGAGTTAGATAACTAGCCTTTTATTAAAGGCAGTTTACTTAAGGTCAAAAGAGAAAAAATAAATTTTCTCGAAATCAACTCTAACCATTTAAATAAAATTTTGCACCTAGAAACTGATTAACATTACAAACACAATATAAATTTTTATTTTCTCATGGAAATGACTTTTTAGATAGTTGCTTAAGTAGAATTTTCCAATTTTGATCATATCTCCATAACTATCTGGGATACGAAATAATTTATCATTGTAACGTTATAATATGGCTTCTATTAAATGTAGGTGCCTAACCCGAACGGGTAGTAAAACGCGGTGTTAAATAAGTTAATATTAAATATAAGCTTCTTTTATTAGAGATATTTATTTATAAAACAAATAGTTTCTGAGCTATAAGTAAATACATATGTTTCTATTCAAATTTTTGAAGTGAAATTGATTGTTACGCACTTTGGAAATGTTCCTCTTTTCTGGATGTTTCTATGATGGTGTCTGTTAGTTAATTTATACTCTTTGGTGAATTCTTATGTTCCATTTACTTTTTATCACCCCTCGGAAAATAAAGTATTGTGATTGTAAAAAAAAAAATTGAACTAGAAAATTTGATAAATGTCGATGTTTCATTCATGGCCTCCTGAAACCGTTAAGTGGTTTTCATAATGCCATCTGTCTGTCTATATCTCGGCCTCGATCCATATCCATTCTATCAGTAAGGAAAGAACATGATATCTAGGATTTTCATAGGATTTCCTCGAGGATTTTCTGGACTATTTAAACATAAATTCAAGGGTAGTTCAAAGCGCATCGATTTTATCAAAATCTAGAATTACGATTTTGATTAAAGTGGTTATCCAGTAATTATTCCACATTAAAAATAAAAGTATAACTCCAGTTTTCCAATAAAAATTAGTTCAAGAGTGTTTTAGAGAAGCAGAAATCCATAATATTGATTATATCTCTTCTTAAATATGAAGTATGAAATGACTTATCATTGTAAAATTATAATACTATTAAATATATAAATAATTTATTATTTAATATATATTTTTACAAAACGAAAGTTTCTGAGCTGTAAGCAAATCAATCTTTTTATTGAGCCATTTTAAATTATGAAATTAAATGTTATGCTTTTTAGCGGACTTATGCTCCGATTTTCTCAATGTATTTTTAGCAACATATAATATGATCTCATTTGTGCTCCTTGGTGGAGTGTTTCAGCAACAATGTGTATTTTTTAGTTTCACAAATCTTACGAGTTCTTAGTAAGTGTCTTTAATAATATAAGAGATAAAGGAATTTTGTGCGGTGAACCATACAATTTTTTTAAAAACATTACGTTTTTATAAAAATATATATTATTTAATTTCACATTTCATATGATTTATAAATACAATTTATTTGAAGGTGTGAGAAAGTTTATGAGGTGCACCGTACCATTTATTTAACTTGGCACAACCATTTATTAAATTAATTATATATTTTTCTTTCACTATTATTGAGTTGTGTGATAAAAAACATGTGAATACAGTTTATGATTGTTCACATACAGCAGACACGTATCTAGAACTAGATTTAGGTGGTGAAAGGTGCAAAAGGTGTTTGAGGTAGACAAAGCATCCAATAATACCTAGAGACAAATGATGTAAAATGGTTCTAGAACTTAAATCGGAAATTACGCTTCTATTGAATCGTGACGTCAGAGTCAAATAAATTAGAAAAATGAAGATGACCCACAACGTATTAAGCAACTACTGTATTTAATCCAGAAGACAGCCTACTTCATCACGCATAAACTACAATGGTCCAGATATAAAATTATTATAATTTAAGATTAAATATCAGCATAAATTTATATTTAATTGCAAATCATTAAGGCATCATAACTCCCTTAACTTTAACTATCACAGGTAGTAAGATAGGACCACAAAAAGTAGCAACACAAATTAGATAAAGAATAGACAAAGTTTTAATGAGTTTGTAAAAGAAACATTTAATTAGATTAATTATTAATAATAGTGAAATTATATTCATTCAGTAATTAGATAAGGACTAAACAAAGCCACTGAAACCATTATTACATTAGTATTTAGCGATATAAAATAACAACTATGATAGGTTATAACATATTATAGAAAAGTACAGTCACGCTGACCTTAGTACTTGGGGTTAAACATAAATATTGTGAGCTTCAAGTTTATCAATCACCTTACAAAATTGGTCAAACTACAACAAGTTGAAGGGGCTGCTTCCTCCTAATTAGGACAGGCCCAAATAAACAATTACGTCATGAAGTGACACTAACGAGAATTGTTAACCATAAATAGGTTATTAGACCACAAAACATTAGCTTAAGGGTGCCACCAACTCCGTCACTAATATTCGGCAAGTGGTTCAAGGCATAAAGGGAACTATAACCCCACAACTAAACAATTAGAAACTAGTACTGACAGTATTATCATGAAAGAACGAGAGACGGGCCTTAAGGACTAGGATCAATAATTAATATAGACTTTATCACGTTGATCTATGATATTGCTCAAGGTTTATATTGGATGTAGAGTACTCTATAATTACATTTAGTGCGGTAGTACACCTATTGATATTTTGACATAAATAAGTATTTATGCTGAAGCCATTTCAGCTATAATCCCCTATCAATAAATATCTATGTATCTCCGTTTTCATTATATCTAAGAAATGTTATCTCGCCAATATCTAGTATCAAATGCATCGACCCCATCTTTCTTTCCCTAAGTTTGTGTCAGAAGGCCTTTCGAGAATTGTAGTGTTTGGTATCACCTCAGGGGAGATAAAATGTAAAAAGTACTAGACTGTTAGATAACTGGTTTATTGTTTTTAGTAGGATGAGTTACAATATTGAATATGTCGTATGGAATGTGTGGCAAGTATGATCGTTTGTAGTTTGTGTGTTCCTAAGTCCGACTGTTCATGAGCAGTTCACTCAATCTCCAGTCTCTTTGGTGTGTTACTGCGCACCGCCGTCACAATTTGCACTTATCACTCACGAGAACGATTATTATTATTATTATTATTATTATTATTATTATTAGCACCGCGTCTTACTACCCGTTCGGGTTGTACGCACTTACGCTAATGTGCTATGGTAGGGTGATTGTGAGATGAAATGAAGGACCTACAGTTTAACGTGGAATCCGAACCATGGTGGTGGCCTGGCATTCCCCACATTCACAAGAAGTCTTGTCAGAGGTGAAGGAAGGGTTTGGAAATCAGATAAATCTGTGCCGGGACCGAGGATTGAACCCCGGCCGCCAGCACAGAAGTCTGACACCTTACCCCTAGACCGCCAGGTCACCCTCGCGAACAATTATTGTAGCAACAGCTCACAACAATCCATTACAACTTTCAACGACCAAGTGTAAAGAGCTAAGCTATTTTCAACCTGTCAACATATTGGGGTTTAATTCAAATTGGCATCAATGAACCAATCGGGATGAATCTACGTATTTCCCAAGATAGACTAAAACTACCGAGTAGTAGTTTGCACAGTGAGATAGCTGCAATAAGCTTAAATCGTGTGCTACTTACATCCGTGTTATTGACCTGAGGTTAAAGTAAACTTACACCACTCGCAAGATTCCGGATCATAAGCCCATTTTATAGAAATAATAAAAGTTGAAACTATTATTTACAGAGTTGAAGGTATCACACTACCTCTTTTGTACGAGAGATTTATTTCCTTGTGAATACTTATTTTAAAAAACCTAGAGGATTGATTAATACTATTTCATGCACTTTATTTTTCTTATAAAGTTTTATAATCTTTTGCAAAATGATGATGTGTATTTTATTTTTAAAAATTAATTTAAGTATACGATTAAAATTTTATTGTGTTTTATTGTCTTATTGAATTAATATTGTAGACTTCCAAGTAAAGTGAAAATCTTTGAAGACCAGAAGTATATTAAATTAAATACTGTCTTTGGTAACTAAAGTAGCACGGAAAGTTCTATGAATGTTTCCAAAGTTTTTAAGGTTTAATACTACAAGATAAAGTAAATTACATTAACATAATCTAGAGATGTTTTAAAAATCCAGTTCTTTAACTACTTATGAACACTTATACTCCCGAGCGTGCAAGATCAGATGATTGAGCAAGTTTCAACTCTCATAAAAAAAAAGTTGGTTGTTCTCAATAAAACGAGGAAACTTTGTCATTTGAATCTTCTAAGATATTGTTATAAGTTATTCACGTTTACTTTACACTTTTTGAATAATATTATAAACATTGGATCAATATCGATGGTCACATGGTACAACAAATGCATCACTTTCGTTTTGTACTGTATGTACGGTTAAAGAAAGATCTATGCTCTAATCCAGGTAGGATTTACTGAGGGTGTTTTTCTTAAGTTATTTACCAACCTTCTACGCGAAAATGTCGATGAATTTTCTCTAAATGCAAACCTTTATTATCCCCTTTCATTTAGAACAATTGATGTAGCATATAACCCATACGTACATCTAAACCATCTACAAATTATATTCTTTAAATTGAAAAAATATACCTAGATACAAGAATCGAGATCAGAACCTTATCTTAATATGCCTACCCTCTTACTGCTGAGCTACTAAACAGTCACCCCGTGCCTAGGGTTATTCTTCACTCAAATTCTAAAGCAGAATATGTGATGGAGGTACGGAATAAATTAATCTATGTAATTAAAATCCAAATCCCATTTTAATTTATCTAGAAATATCTAATATTTCTTACCACCTATCCATCCTTTGAAGGAATATAACAATGGTTCCAAATAGAGGTAACAAGATTCAAATTAAGAATCTACCAATATACGAGTAATGTTAAAATAATTCTATAGATATTACTATACTGTGCAAATTAATTGGGACAAAGTAAAAAATCACTCTTTTTCAAAAATGATGCCTTTATATACACTGATAAATATCTGTATTAGTATGAAGTATGTTCTCCTTTATCAGAAATTACCTCTTGAATTTGTTTTGGCATTGACTCCACTGATTTAGTTCACATATTTTTGACTTCATCATTGTGGAACCACAATTTTATAATATTCGCTATCATGCGGTCTTTGGTTGTACAGTCCATTATACCTGAACGTCTCTTCAATATATTCCACAAGTTTTATAATGGATCTAAGTCTGGTGAATTTCCAAGCCAATCAAACAAATTAATTTTATTTTTCAGCATAAAAGTCTTGACCATTTTTGAATTGTGACATGGGGCCAAGTCATGTTGAAATGTCCCGTCAAAAGTTTACAATAATGGAACAATCTTACGTTGTAATATTTATTCATACTTGGATGAATTCATCATACCTTAAACAAGAACTATGCTTCCAGTGTCATTTGTTGTGAAAAAAACCCAAAACATCTGCACCAGAAGAGTTTTACAGTGTGTTGGACATGCTCAGGTATTAAGGGCTCAAAGTTGCTTTGTCTAACCACATAAATGAATTTAATCCCTGAAAGTTTCCTTTATACAGTTGTCAGCAGTTCATGATTTTTTTTTTGCCCACGCTAAAAGTTTTATCTTCAATCTAGCATTAAAATATTGTATTTCCTTTGGTTTTCTTGCCTTTCGGCCAACTTATAGAGGCCTACGGCGTACAGTTGAGTCTCCAACATCAAAACCACTAGCCAATACATCTCTTTGAAGGCATGTGCTTGTTTTGTTGGATTCATTTTACTATTTCTGATTATAATTTTATCGGTTCACGGGGTTGTTTTTCGTTTTCTTCCACATTTACCTCTCCTTTTTGAAGACTATGATCCAGATGCATTGTACCTAGTAAGAATTATTGATACACTTGATTTGCCTACACCAACTGAAGAAGCGATATCTCTAACTGTTATAGAAGTGTGATCCTTAAGACAAATTATTTTTACACGCTTCCTTGGAGTAGTAGCCATTTTTAAATACATTGAAGCAACACGTATCTCACAGAGAGTAACATCTAACATCCCCCTGTCACACACAAAAGTTCACAACTGAAGCCAAAGTGACTATTTCCAATTTAAAACCAGTCCTTATTGTCAAGTTCTAACAGTAGCACTGGTTTAAGTTGGTTCAAGACATCAACTGGCAATCACATTACAATTCTGAGAAAAAAAATTGCTTTTTCCAATTAATTTGCACAGTATAGTAGAAATATTGCTTCCAAAAAAGCTTGTTTAGAAACCATTAACAATTCAGCCTAGTGATAATACTAAAAAAAACTTCTACAAGTATTATCTGGAGAGTATAATATTATTAAATTTTAGCAGGATGACTATAATTTTAAGATGAAAATAGAACACAGTCTTGAAAAGCTGCTGAAAAATTAGTTATAAAATACAGGTTAAATGTTTATTTTATAGTCATTTAAGCTTATACTCAGATACAGTAAGGATGTAATCGTTCTATAATCAATGATGCTAACAGAATAAATACCCAGGGGAAACAGTTGTATACACACATTCAGTGACCCAGTGAAGAAAATTAGTAATTCAAGAGAAAAGTAATGTGGTGGAGGTCACGTGAGGAATAACGCAGGCAGAGCCCTGCAAAATGTCTTTCCACCAAATATTTCTGATTTTTACATGGCCTTAGTCTTTCCTGGGCATATTCAGTAATCGCTGGATGGCAGATTTGCAACTGTCACTCTCAGTCACTCCGCTACAAGTTGGGCGCAGTCGTTGAACTTTCTGGATGCATGCAGCGACCTCCATATGCCCACTCTGGTAACTAGTCCATTCCCACCTTCACAAAGTCGGTGCAGTCGCAGACCATTATAGGATCAAGCAGTGTTCTCTGAACGACAGGTTTGGCAAGCCAAATCACCCGTTTCCTGTTCAAGAAGTTTTGTGTGCGTGGTTTTCTAAGTGAATGGGTTACTTTGTGGACATGTGTATAGTAGAGAACAAACAAGCCATCGAGATGTGAATGTAGACATCACCCATTTTTGGTTGAAGGTATCGATTGCAATTTTGTAGTGTGAACAGCGCTACAGTATTGTTATAGCCGGAACTAAATTGCTTATGATATCTAGCTTCAGGTATAACCATATTCAACAACTAATATAGTTTGGCTAAATCTAAAATCATGATCAGTCTGCTAAAGGAACTGAACCACTCACGGTTCAGGAGCGAATATATCTACATTGAAGCAACCTAAATACCAGCCAAGTCTGGCATTTATGAATGAGATGAGATACTTTTCATACTCTATAGCGCAGAAATTTCTCCTCTGAACAAGGTTATTCCTGTCTCTTTCTTCATTTGTAATTATGTCACCTTTGATTGTCAATCCAACACACAGGCCTATTTCATTATCGTCACTCACTGAAATATAATCTGCTTAAAACCTTGTCAGACGTACTTTCGAATACCTAAACAGATGTTTAGAGATAAAACTTACCTTCTCAATTTGAATCATTTTCCTCATTTGCATCTGATGTAGTAATAATGGAATAGTTAAAGTATATTTTTTTTGAACAAACCTGTTTAAACACTGTTTTTTTTCATGTTCGATTAAGCAGCTTAATGTTTTCATTTTTAAATGATTTGGTGCATTTCACAAATCATTAGCACCACCTGTGACTAGATCAAAAATAGCATTGCTACCTCTGATATATACCATGTCAAAGAAGGTTTCTGAAGATATTATCAAAGCTAATTTGATTTTAAAATTAGATTATAAATTTTATCTGATGTTTGACATTAGTCTGAGATTACAGCGAGTGAAATATTGAAACATAACATAGAACGGCTAAACAAGATAGTGAAGTTGGTCACTGCAATAAATTTAAATTGATATAGAAGATTAAAGGAACAAGAATGTTCCACCTGAGGATGGGGATAAGCATAACATACAGCTGTTGGCCACTATATTTATACCCATACACTATTTTCGATATAACTTACGTGGTGCGTTATGATGGTGACATATCTTGGAGATTCATATATGGTTCAAAGTAGGTGTTCGGGCGGTTCTTCTAAATAATATCAAGGTTCCTTACACCAAAGGAATTTTTAAACAGAAAGGAGCCAATGCATTACACTGAGGTCAGTCTTTAAGTCAGTCTTTAAGTATACAAGTATATGTTTGATTAAAATATTAAAGTTCATCGTTATAGGAACGAACAATACTCACATTTCAATTCACGCGTTGAACCTAAGCAAATACGCATAATCAAGAATATATTTAAAGCTGAAGCGCAGTTCAAAGAAGGAGGTATGTTCATGACTTGGATAGGAAGAGGGATCGATTACCACTACTGTGACGATTTTAATGAGTTGGTCGATCTACTTACGTCTCTTTGACTGCTCATCATATGCAGGTCATTCTTCCCATAATATTGAGATCATTTCGATCATTGAAAAATTGCTAGAAACTTGTATCATTATATAAATATATAATCGATAGAGGTTTTACCCGTGATCATGATTGTAAAGCATAATATTATACTTGAAATATATCGTTCAGTGGGACGTAATTTTAACAATTATATGTCATTGTACGTGTACTGAATTAACTACTATGGGCTTGTCTGGTGGCGAAGATACCCAATTCAAGATTGAATAAAGGATACAAGTAGGTCTACATTCTCACAGTCATTGACGTATACTCTAAACGTACTTGGGCTGACCTTGGCATGGCTAATACTGGGAAGAACGTTACTGATCCCACAGTGCAAGTCTACCCGACAGGTGATATCGAACTTTTGCCTCCTGAACATCGTCTTCATACTGATGTTGAATAGTGTTTTACACTGTGGATTTTAAATCTTTCATTAGATGAAAGGATACTAATAAATATTCTTTATACATCAATATAAACTGTCATTGAAGAATTAGATCGAATGCTCGAGAATAAAATGTGGATATGATTTTACTAAAAGATCATGTCGATGCATGGATTTGGTTGTTTCTTTATTTAATGAGTATCATCGTATAGAACACTCGACTATTAATATGATACTATTTATATGTTAAGGATGACCACATTCTGCATAGATTTTCAACTTTCCAAATCGGTCTATCATATTCTGAGCAGGCTTAATTAAACCTGGCTGTATCGCTCACTTCAGAAATAACCAGGAGGATGTGGATAAAGAATATACTGTAAACTGGTTGACAAAATTGTTAAAGTTTCGTAAGTTGCCCAAATTAATATTAGAACAATTTTTCTCTAAGATATTTGAGATAAACCAATCCTGGGAGGATTCTACGCTCATGGGATGAAGAAAACAAAACATTTTAACATTCACCTTGGGGGGAAAATATTATACCTAAAGGAACAAGGCTTATCTCATATGGCTTGGCTTGGACACTTCACACAATTTTTAATGGATTTATATAGTAAATAATGTATAACATTTTTGAAATCAATCTTGTACTTTCTATTTCACTTTGTACATCTTCTCCTCTGATCGACACAATATTCGACAGTATGAGTGGATTATATAAAGTATTTAAAATATCAGCGTTCAGTCTTTAAGGAGGGTATGACAGAGCACCTTTCCGAGACTTATAGGCGCTGGGGGTAGGAAAAGACTATTAGAGGATGGTCCATTTCACTGGTTCGTGGCTAAAATTAGCTATTAGACACAGAACAATTCTACATATTTAGCCCATTGTTGGAAATAGTCCATTGGTGTGAGAATGAATCTTGTATAGTATTGATATTCATCTATTGAGGTCACGCATTCATTTCTCACCTTTAACAAAGAATTTATTCTACCATCCCCTTCTATTTTAGTATCTGGGGGAAGGTTACATAAATACACTAATGATTAATTTTTCTTTGGATGTGTTTTATTTAGCACCAATAGGTATATTTTAATACCTGGGGTGAGACTACGTTTATACACTTACTGTATTAATTATAATATTTCGAATGTGTTTTTTTTATCACCTTTATGCACAATATTTAGACGTTTGTGGCGTTAGTGAAATGCATGAAGCATGTGATAACATTTTGACACTATTATCGATACAGTTGATAGTAAACGTAAATTGTTGCAACAAATATAAACCAAATTTTAGTTAAATATGTTTTTTAAAAGGTTAATTAATATTGGGTAATATTCACATCATTCATTTAATAAGGGATTAGAAATACTTAAATCAAATAATTTAACAGAATTAACTGAAACTCAAGATGTAGATTAAACTTAGTTGGTAAAATCGACAACTAAGGCAAACGTTTGTTTATTAAATACCTCATAATGTTAAAAGTGTTTATCTTAGTCCAACACAAATTAAATACTCTAAAATGTGTTTGTTTACACTAAATCCTTATATTTATTTTATAATTATAAAACTACAAGTTAATCCATTCAAAATAGCCTATAGATTAATCTTCAAAATGCCAAATAGCTACATTTTAGGCTTGTCTATTTTATATTATTATGTCATCATTGAATAATATATCTATAATTATTAAATATTTTGGTGTTAAATGAAGGGACAACATTTTACAGCACCAAGAAGTGCTATGTTATGTAGGTACTACAAAGTAGCGACTCCTTACTGATGTGAAATTATAGAAGTACTATATTTTATTATCTATCGTTTAACCTATACTAGACGAATATTTACAAATCGATGGTAAAAATACTTTAGATAAAATATAGTCCTTAGTTTGTCTAAAATATAAGGACATGTCTCTTCTCTTTACTTAAAGTTGAAAAAAGATTCAGGCTAAATATGGTTAGTAACAAACTTACTATATTATTTACGTTGTCTATTTGAAATCACTTGTTCTAGTTTTCTTTACTTGATTTCTATCAAGAAACTAATCAAATATAACGTCTTTATTAGTGTTTTAAGATTTATTCGAATATCTCACATTGCAACAACAGCTCTTATTTTATATTGTGACGCCATTTACTTGATTATTTATATGGAAAATAAAAAATGTATACAAAGTTTAAATATATTTGGAACATCAATAAACTATGATTAGCTACGAGTTTCAGCAATTACCAACATTCAAGTGTTTCAAGATTCTACTGTTTTTTTTCATGTTCGATTAAGCAGCTTAATGTTTTCATTTTTAAATGATGTGGTGCATTTCACAAATCATTAGCACCACCTGTGACTAGATCAAAAATAGCATTGCTACCTCTGATATATACAACACAGCGTGGTTTTAATAGAAAGAACTAACAGTATTATACTGGGATGTGTTTATTGACCAGCCAGATAAGAAGCAAGCAGTATGGTATGTCTGATGTGTTTATCTTAAATTAAAAATTATAATTGCATTTTCCTTTTCCAAGCTAACATTCATAGAACACTATTTACTATTGTTCATCATTGCTTTGTTTGGACTTAAAAAAAAAAGCCTCCTCTATTTATTTTTATCGTAAAACCCGCTAAGTTGTTTACAACATCTTTGACCCGGTTTGTTCCTAACTCCTCAAAATAGAGTAGTTTCTGGTGTTGATCACGCTTACTTCCGTTTTCTCTTATCGCTTTCGCTTGATGAGAGAGATGGTTCGTGTCACAAAGACAATACCCTTTTAAACAAAGGGTTTTAATGAGTATAAAGGATTACATCTAACCAGTGGCAGGAGATAATTAACCAGGATTTTCAAAATGGGTTCTTTGTTGGGACTAAATAAAGCTTCAAGTGGAAAGGTTGATGTCGTGCTTGTCAACCTAATTATTTCTTTATCGTGTTGTAGTGGCAATATGTGCGCATATAAACGACGTGAGCTATTTAATCTAAAGCTATATGTTTAGACCTACTTCAATGGTCGTATGGCCTAAAGCGCTAATCCTTAAATATATAGGTCTACTGGTGACGGGAAAATCCGTGTTCCAATCCTGGTCGAGGCAGATAGGGGTATTTTTTCCTAAAAGGATCACCATTATCCTTCCACGCAAATGGAATACGAACTACGGTGGTAACGGGGCTTTTATTCTGATCGGAGATATAGCATTTTTCTTTTTACTAAATGGATCCTCACACTATATCCATGCAAATGATGGTATATTTTCTATAAATTGCACTTAATGCATATCTAGTCCACTATTCTAGATATTCGGATTGCTCAAATGGGTAATTAGGCGAGATGTAATTTTTTTTGGTCAAGAGTTTATATTTTAAGAGAATATATCACGAGCTACCTGGAGATAAAAAAAAAGGCACGACCGAGGAATATTAACATCCAACTCACTTGGTTGGGGCTTAGCCTCCTTTTTACGGGACAGACACAATACACCTAACTATCGTTAACACGTGTCCAACCCCTGCAGGCTGATATACTTGTAACTAATTCAATTAAATGTAATTAAAAATTTTATTTTGTTATCACAGAGCTTCAATACAAATGGTCCGATTAACCATTTGGACCACAATTAGATTAAGCTCCGAATCATTAGCTAAGCTAGGTTAACTTTAGGTGTGATCTTGGCTGAGCACACGTGGGTGAATTTGTTCAAAGAAATTTTACTGGTGATTTTTTTGTGTATTTTTACAGTCTACGTTCTTTGAAACCTACAAATAAATATATGAAAAATACACTTATCTCCTATGTAAGCCAAATGTCTTCTTATAAAACTATGTGTAAGCTAACTTTATCTTATAAAAAACTGGATTCGTTTCTAAAAGATAAAAAAAAATGTTTAGAGATTTTTGTGTATAAATCATTTAATATATACATATTTAAATACCCATTCACCTTTTTATATATGCTTTGATATTTACTCTCTTTGATAGAATTTAGCTATTCTCATGTACAAGGACCCAACTTCTATTACATAATATTAAAAAATTACATAAAAAGTGACACTAAAAATTCCAAATATGACTTAAAATCATAATAAAATGATTCGAATTTATGTACAAAAGCTCGTAATGAATATACCCGAATAAATCAAACAATCACTTTATAAATGGAGAATAATACCTACATATTCTATAACACTATCGAGCTATTGCAATATACTATATAGGTCTATAATGAAAAAAATATTCTATATTGCATGCTCTAAGCGCAACCTTTTCCAGTTTGGTTGCAATGTCTTATTAAGGATATGGCTTTTCCGACCATACACGTAAAGAAGGTATAGAATTATTTTGAAGTTTAAATTAATTTTTGATTCCCACAACTGTGTGCTGAAGAATCTTATATTTGAGTATTCATGTGTTTTGCAATTCATTGATTAGTATTTAACAAAATACTTGCTTTACATAAATGCCTAAAAATGACTCAACATTTTATTTAAAAAATGTACTTGCTCTTCTTTACATGAATGCCTAAAAAGGACTCAATATTAACGTAAACCAAGAAAGTCTGTTCTAAAAATTTAAAATGACAGAAAATTACCAAAAACTTACGTATAAAGAACATTTCCTTAGACAGGGGATTTCGAACAAAATGTATGTACGCGTAAGAATTGTCTGCAATGTACAAACAAAATGAAATGTAAAAACAAAATTGTACGTTATTCCACACGGACTTTCTCGCTCTAGTGATTACAAATGGAGATATTTACCCAAAACATGTAATATATGTGAAACTAAAACTTATACACTAGCAAACCCAAGCATAAATTGCACCATACTTATGTAAGTTTTTTTTATTCCAGGTTTTGAAAATTTATAATTTTTTTTTAAATAATTAATGTCCTCATTTGTATGTTTCGATCGGTAAAAAAAGATCAATATTGGGTCCACAATGGTCAAAACTTCGTATTAAAATTTCAACTTCTGGTTAATGTTTTCGACATTTTATTAGGTGTTGCAGATCTTCATGCCATCTCATTGCTATTAAATTCCTTATTTATAAATTATGACTAATAAAAAATGTAAATATTGACTATTGAATCTAAAATGGATATAGATCATTGTACAAACATATCTCCAAAGAGGTTTAAAGAAAAACAACATAAACCTTTTTTGAGAAAACCTACTTATATTTAATTACTATATGACATTGGAGAATTATTGCGTTAAAATTTAAGAATTATCGCTTTACAACAAAAGCTCACAAAATTGTATTAAAATATTTGAAAATATCTCAGAAACTGTTAATTTTATAAAACTATATTTCAATTTAAAGTTTTTTTATTTAATAGTACCACAATTTTGCAATGATAAGCTATCTAGTATCTCAAATAGTTGCAGAGATACGGAGAATTCTGCTTCTGTAAGGTACCCTAAAACTAATTTTCATGGGTAAAAGAAAATAGCTAGTTTATTTATAATCATATTCAACGCCTAGATACGAATTTTAATCAAAATCGTTGGAACAGATTTTGAGAAAATCGATTTTTTCTCGTTTCGCCCTTTATTAAACTATTCTTAATTTTAAGTTTAAACAGACAAACAGACAGACAGCATTGCAAAGACAAATTTTTAGGGTTCGGGAGGTCATGAAACGTCGACATCCATCCGAACTCGAGTTTAATTTTTTGAGGATCACAATCCTTTCTTTACCTGTAAGAGAGCGAGTAAATATAGGCTCGTGTCTTGACAATGCCCGTGTAATTAACGGATGTTTTTGGATTGATTGATACTACTTAATGAGATATGTCCTTGCTCCACGTCAATAAAGTGTAATTAGTGAAATTTTATTCATACCTATTTTTAATAAAGTGTTCCCCTCTCAAAATGTATTTTTTAATAAGTCGATCACCAAGTTGATTATGAATTAATCCAAGGGGTAAGGGTGAGAAATTTAGTTTTAGAAAATATAAAGTGGAGATAATGTGTAAAAAAAACTCTTTATATGTCATATTTGTAAAATCCTGACCTTAGTACATTCAGCTGAGATTCGAGCCGCGTCATTGAAATTTAAACTTCCTGGCACCTAGTGTCTAGTGATCATGTGATTAGTCAAAGGTTGTGTAAGGGTTAATTTTCCTAAATTTTACCAAAATGATAAGTGAAGCCGGATGAGAGAGAAGGTTTTATAGTTTGTTACGGTATTTTTGAGTACCGTTAACTATAGTGGAAGAGCTGGGAGGCGCAAAAGGCAATTTACTCCCCATGTAAAGAATCCTTCCCTCGCGAATAAATTGACATCCCTCTAAATGTATTTAACTCCACTATTATAATTTCGATAATGATAAGATTAAAAACTCTCTCCAAATAGCTTCCAGATGCATCACATTTTCAAAATTTGTCAAGGCTATGACCACTATAAATAGCTCTTAGAGACTTTTTTTTAAATGTGCAGCTGAGGACCACTATAAATAACTTCTAGGGCTTAACATTTCAAAACGTTTATGGAGAGAGCCAGTGGTGGCTCATATATATGCACTGAGGAACTGCAACACCCCCTATTTCCACTTGATATCATCGATAACATTTAATATAATGAGTCCTTTCTTCTTTAATTGTTTCTTTAATTTTGTAGTACAATATATATTCCTTAAGCTTAATGTCAGTACTTCAGTAGTCATCCTCCAGTTTATGAAAAATATACAAAATACTTTGTAAGGAACTATGCGCTTCACAGTACCAGCGACGTGGTGTTTGACTGTTGTGTGCATGCGCACATAGGATAGTGGTGGGGAGGAAGGTGGGACTGCCCGGTAGAGAGAGCACTCGCAGTGCCGACTCGGGCGTAATGGTGGAAGAAATTTTTTTTACTCAGCGTGTGTTGTGCTTAAAAACTGTGTACCATATTCTTGAATGTGATAAAGTGTAGATGAGTGTAGAATTAGATTATTATTCTGCTTCCAGTTATTCTATATGATTAATTTTTTTCGGTTTTTTTATTTAAAAGAAAACCTTAACCATGGCCTTCCATCGCCAAGAAATAAGTTCTGTGACTGTAAGTGAATTTCAACAGCTTAAGTTTTCACAGCTATCTCTCCATGAGAAAGTTACAGATAATAAAAGAGTTCGTTCAACACCTGATATTCTAATATCTCATCCAGGCAAAAGCAACAACAAGAAATATATTCGTAGCTTTAGTTCTGAATGGTACCAATGGAAAATTTGGCTTCGCAGCTGTGAAGTAAAAAATGCACTGTTTTGCTTCCCGTGTTAGCAGCTCCTCTACTAATTTTAGCAACGATCCGCCACTGGCAAAGACCCCTCAAAATAGTTTTTAGATGAGTATAATTAATAAAACCAAACATAAGAGCATCACTACAAATTGATTCAAGGGGCATCTAACTAGTAACCATTTTCCTGGGTAGGGTCTTTGGATCATTTGGCCTGGGGGTGTTGATGGGAGCCCCACAAAGTCCCCTTTTTGGTAATTTGATCCCCCTCAACCATAAAGTTACACCGTCACTGCCCGGACATGTTCACTAGGATATATTATTTTCTCTTCGTGCGAATACTGATAAACTTATTTGAAAATTCACACCAACACCTTCCTTTTAGATTAGATTGTCACGAACACCAACAAACGGGAACTGAGAAGAATATGTAAGCAGAAACGATAGTAAACCACGTACATAAATGTTTGCTTATACACGGCCAAGGGCGTTAAAGCAATATGACCTAGACCAGCAGTTTCTCAAATGGTGTACCGCGAACATTTATTAGGTGTTCCACCAAGTTTTAATCAAGATGTAGAGAGAATTAGATACTATAAAACCTTAACTCCTACCAACATTAAATGTAAGAAAATGGGGGGAAATGAACAAACCCAAGATAAGTTGTAAGATCGTTTACACATCATAATAATTTAAGGTTAATATAAAATAAGTAAATAAAAATAATCAAGTTCTACATTTAAATACTAGTTAATTTTTATAAGTGATAAATGTAATTATTATTGCCTATTCATGCATCGTTTCTTTAAGAATCTAAAACAATTTTTATAACATAACATTTTGTATCTACACATATTTACTATACTCAACATTTTTTTTTTCCAAATTTCTACACCTCTTTATATTTTTATGAGTGCCTACAAACATTTTAATATTCGAAAGTATGCCGCTTACACCAATAAGCGTAATATTTATCTAAGAGGCTTTGGCTCAACTTATGTTGGGTCACTTACTGCCCAAAGTGAAAGGTTAGCCATTAGGCTATATGTTTTGAAAGAAATAATAAAAACATTAAAATTTTAATAAAAAAATATATATTTTAAAATGTTGTGTATGATTACACCTGAGTTCTTTTACAAAAAAAACATACAACAAATCCTGGGGGAGGGGGGTTATTTTGGTGGGTCATGGAATAGTAAAGCTAGGAAACAGATTAGGATTAGGACATGGAATGTTAGGAACATATATTGGACAGTGGCACAGCAGTAAATGATTGATGAAGTAAGTAGGTTTAGATTGTGGCTAAACAAATGGTTAGATAGTAAGGATATGTTAGGTTAGAATCATTCTAATACGTGTTTCTTTTATTGAGGTATGAACACATTTAGTTTAGACACAGGATTTATATATAATTCGCAGAAAGATTATGTCAGCAGTTAAGGACATAACATTCACTAACAATAGGATGCCAAGTATATTGGTGGAAAGGAGGGGTTATAATACGGCCATCATCAATGTAATGTACATTGTCCTACAGAATAAAAAAAATAACTTATAAAAAGATATTGTCTATGAGGAGTTAAAACACTTGTTTGACCGGTTTCTGAGCTATCACATGCACAGTTTGATAGGTGGCTTTAATGAAAAGATAGCTAAGAAGGAATTCTTTACAAATACAAAAGGAAAAGAAAGCTTGCACGACGTCAGTATTTTGCCATTTTAATCCTTAAATTATCCAGAAAAATAGAAATTACACAAAAATGTTAATGTACAAACATACCTTAGAGTTTTATTTATATAGATACTATTACTGCCTTAAAAACATTTTTGTCTAACATCATGAAAATCTGTGTGTAACTTGAAACTTCCGATGCGTATATCGTATTTTTAAACGATGTATGGTTACAAAAAAAAGCGTAGTTAAGAGTTTAATTTCCAATATTAAATTACATAAATTCTATAGAAGAGTGTATTCTAGCTATGATACGAAATCTATTACGTCCAAAGAACCTTTTGATTAAAATAAAATAAATTTAACGTTTGTGTACCCTGCTCTCTTCAAACCATAGTAAAACATAGATTAAAATCGTGCAAAAACCCAAATTAAAAATTAATAATAGAACTATCAGGTAAAGTCATGAAGCATTTATTTCCCAAACACTAACCACTCAAATAAATTATATATTAAATAAACATTCGTCGTGTAAATATTCATGGTAACGTTTGGCACTATTTATTTCCTAACCGTTATTTCCAGTTAAAGTTTCTATATTGAATTAACCATGAGGGGATGATCAGTCATATAACTTGTTGACAAATCACGACACCTTAGAGACACACGACTAAACTTCACCCGTTCACTGACGGATTGGTAAACAAACAATTATTCAAACAGTTTTGGAACAAGTTACGGGGGAAACAAACTTTCTATCCTACCATCACTCATGTGTTTGCGTACACAAATTTTTCGTCTTTTTTTTATTAAAACATAATCGCAATGTTGTATTCATTATGGCAGTTATGAAGATCAATATCAATAAAATAATTATCAATTATTTTGAAATTTCATATTGTGTTCTTGTTAACCTTTAAAATATTATTTAAGTGAATATGTATATACATTTCTACTATTTTAGCGTAAACTCTGAAGTATGACATTTCCAGAAAAAAAAGTCAGTTGTCTTAAAACTTTAAAAAATACATATCCTAAAATATAAGATTTTTAAAATTTTGTGGGATTAATTTAGCTCTTAAGGGATTTATAATATAAATTTATTAGATGGTTGACTCAGGCTTTCAAATACTAAGTCCGTTTATAACTTTACCTTATTTTTTCTTTCAGTTTACAAAAATCCTAAAGTTTTGAATATTTATTGTTTATTCACCAATTTAATATATATGTAATCTACTTACTTGGGGTGACCTGGTGGTATAGGGGTGAGGTGTCAGACTTCCATGTTAGGGGTCTGAGGTTCAATCCTCTGGGTCAGCACGGATTTATCTGATTGCCAAACCATTCCTTCTTCTCTGACAAGATATGTATAATCACAACTTGTGAATGTGTGGAGTTCCAGGCCTCCACCGTGGTTCAGATCCCGCGTTAAGCTGTAGATCCTTCAATTCATTCAAAAACACCCTTTCATTACACATTAGCGTAAGTGCGTATAACCAGAACGGGTAGTAAGACGTGGTGCTAATAATAATAATAATAATAATTATTATTATGATAATGCTACTTGGATTCACTAAATGAGTTTTTCTTTTAAGTTTTTTAGTTGCATCTTCTGTATTTGATAATTGGATTTCCAGCCACAAATTTTGTATATTTCCAGTTAGAGATTTTTTTAACACTATCTGATTTGAGTGGTTTGTTTTGGAATACTAATTTTTAGTATAAAAATTATTTATTTTCTTAGATGCTCAGGACATCTTCTATATTTTGAGGAAATAACTTCCCTTAATGAAAGAGAGAGAAGTATTTATTATAAAAAATGTTTTTTTAAATAAAAGTCACCTGTGTTTTGGTGGGGCTTTGTAATTAATTTGAAAGATGGTTTGTTTTATTCAATCAAATTGTAAGCGTAGTGGTTTAAAATAGTTATTTTATCTTTCAATGTTTTAAAAGTTAATAGTTTTGTTAATTATAAAATCTCGGCATCTTGTGTTTGTAAAAGGCGGGAAGCTACGAGTGGTTTTAAAATTTGAACATTGTTTTTAATCAAATGATTTGCTTTTATCTTTATCGGGATTCTCTGTTATTGTATGTAAAGAGTAAAGAAGGAACCGGTTTGGGGATTATTTCATGATTTTTTTTAAAGCTCATTTGAACTTTCGACAAAGGAAAATATGGTGCGCTCATTTGGTAGTTATCATGGAACGAAATAACATATATTTGATTGGCTACCATTATGGAATGGGTAGCCAGATCTAAAAATCGCGACACTTATTGTTTAGCCTAATTAAATGAATTTCACTGTCCAAATTCTTTAAATTTATTCCACGTAGGAACCTATTTGAAAGCCGTCACGTAGCAAATATCTAGGAAGAAAAACAGCAGACAGACAGATGAAATGACAAATGATTAAGTTAAAACAGAACTGCAATTCTCTCAGTCAATTAAACTAGAAACCATGCCAACATATATTGTAAACATCACTTTTTTGACTAATGGATTTGTTAACCTAATTTCACTGTAAACCTCCACTCACTCTTTGCAAGCAGGTGTTTCCTATTAAAAACATTTCTCATTCTTACTTCCAAGGCACATACATGTTATACCACAACTTGTAGAAAACTATTATACAATGGTGAGAAGAAATTTAAGATAATTGCAAATGTCGTAATGTAGCCTCTTACATACTTTTGGATAACTAGATTAAACCATGCATACTGATTGTAAAATATTCTACAAATCTTTTTAACATCACACAGCAAATTTCAAATAATTTAGAATAATAATACAATCATAATAAATAAAAGTAAAAAAAAACTTATTTTGACTCTCACTTTTCATTTAGTGTATATGCAAAGTTTGAGATTTCCAGCCTTATTTGTTTTGAAATTATATACACTTATAATAAAGTAATCAAAGGCATAAGCTCGGGAAATATTTAAGGCCTTTTCGTGTGTGAGATGAGCTCTTTAATTATTACACAACAGGGATGATGCAAGAAAGAATAACCAATAAATTTAAGCTTTTATTGGTATTTTGTTTCAAACACGTGGAAGGCCGACTGGTTAAGGATATATGATCATAAACGTATTCTAGATTTCAGGAACTTTATATATTTTAATCATGGAGAGAGAGAGAGAGGAGGGGGGGGGGGGCAGGGGACATGGCTATGAATTGCTTGAGGGCACCATCCGTAAGTAGCAGTCTTAAGATAACAAACGTTTTAAAGGACCACTATTCTATGTGAGACAGCTCTGGCGAAATGATCGTCTTACTAGTTTATACAAGACAATGTTCAGTGATCTGTAATACGTCGCCGCAAGCTGTCTGTAAATAGGGTTGGCTTTCACTAAATTATCTCCTTGCATATATGTGAGTTGCTTAAACAAAGTTCTATTATATACAGGACGTCTCAGAAAAAAGGCACCCCTTGATAATATATCTCGTATATCTCATAGACTTAAAAGGGTCTCATTATAGTATCAGAGGGGTGAGATGAAACAGTTTTCCTTAAATTTTTCCATTTTGGAAAATCATAAATGACAATTTGTTTATTAACACTGTTCCATCTAATTAAATATTATGAATCCAATCAAGATATACAAGGTTTGGAATTTAACCCTTTATTTTATTCATTCTATGACCGTCAACACCAGAAACATCAAATGAGTTAAATCAATTATTATCAGCTATTACAATTCTCCCTCCCCATCACATAACGAAAAAAAGTTTGGTGGTTGAAAATGTTAATATTGATGTGTCTCCTGTAGATAAGACTGGTTAATATTGAAACTTTATTATCAAAGTTAATCAAAGCCGTCACTAACACATCAACGTTTCCTGATAATTTTTCTCTCATAGTGCCTCTGTTTGTTTGGATTTTATATTCAGTGGGTTATACCATCAATAGTATAATTGCAATTATTCTAAGGTTTGCATACTTATTTAATAACGACTTTTGCTTTCCTCTCTTCGAACTTCACCCTATCTATTTTTTATTAAAACCTATATTTAATGTTTTTATTTATATACTGTAACAATTTTTAGGGAAGTTCTCCCCAAATCCAACCCCTTTACCAACTAAATAAGCCTCATGTCTTCACTACGAAAAATCATATTATAAAATTATCTGATTTTAAATGTACCTGAAAAGTTTCATCTATACTTATCACAAGATCAAATAAGCGACTTTTTCATTGTTGGTTTGGTAAGGGGAATTTGCTTAAGCTTTGGATGTCTTCAGAAGATATTTTAAAGTAAGACTTTATAGGCATTGAGGGTAGAGAGGATAAAAAGGATAGCGTTTAAACAGTATTTTTGGCACCACGTCTTACTATCAATTCAGGTTATACGCTACTACCTAGTGGGTCGTATGGGAACAGCGCTCTGGTTGGATAAACACTGGTCACGTGAACATGCCCCTCGCTCTCTGATTGGTTGTTGGTTTCCCCCTCTACACCCCTCCTCACATGATGTCCAACACCCCTTCACCTGACCCCTTTCCGGTGTTCCAAACTTGTTTATTCTTGTCTCATTTGTTTTTATATGTGCTAGTTGGTTATTTATGTATGCTCATTGCTTATTTATTTGTGATCATCGATTATTTATGTATGCTCATTGTTTTTTATTTGTGTTCATTAGTTATATATTCATTAGTTTTTTATGTCTGGGTATGTTTGGAACGGGGTGTTGGAGTTATTTTTATATTTATTGGCGTGGAGTCCACGACATCGGGAGCTCCTACCATGGCATGGGAAGGAACACGGAGCACGAAACTTTCTCGACAGTCACTTAGCGAAAAGTGTGACCACCGAGCAGCTGACAGCATATCACGGCCTTAACACCCCTTTCACTTTTCCCCTCACTTCCCTCCCTTCCCTAGGAAATGGGTTTCCCTGGTGTCGCAACACCCTTATGTGGTAATGGGTTTTTTCCCCAGTGACTTATACCTTATGCCAGTTTGGCGGCTCGGCAAGACAAGTCAATACAGAAATAGAACACGACCTTGAATGATGTCGCAATAGGTTTTTTCCCGGTGACTCATAAATGGTGACAATTTGGCGACTCGACAAGACAAGTTGAGACAGAAATAGAACACGACCTAGAATGATATCGCAATAGATTTTCCCCTGATGACTGGCGCTAGTTTGGTGGGTCGACAAGACAAGTCGAGACAAAAATAGAATACGACCTTGAATGATGTCGTAATAGGTTTTCCCTGTTGACTGGTGCCATTTTGGTGGCTTTACAAGACAAGTCGAGACAAGAAAAGATCGTGACCTTATAACCGTGAGCTATTACAAGAATTAATTGAACCTGTTCATATTGGGTAGCAGTTTGAAGGCTCAACAAGTAGAGACTCGTATCTACGCGTAAGTGACAGACAGGTTTTAGGTGAATAAAATACTAAATTACATAATATATATTTGTTAAACATTAATGGTTTTACAGACATACATTAAAGGTTTGTCATAGATAAATAATATTTATTATACAGTTTTACAGGAATGACGCATATATTCGTTCATAAGTTTTTCTACGGTGTCTCTTAGATGTGTTAGTAAAATTTTTTTAGTTTCTACCGTAAGCTGTGCAAGGACAATGACATCCGCATTTTTGTTAGTATGTCACATACATCCACGACAAATGCGTTGATAAAACCGTTGCAATATCGTGCGACGGGTGTCGACCCCATATCCCGTCGGTCGACGGAGATGTCGATGAGATCCCACACATCACAAAGACGTGCCCAGCTAGGTGCTAGATAGGTGACCCATTTGAGTCCGGCATTTTATTTCTCGCAGATTATGACCATACGGTCAACGCACAGGCGTTTCTGAGAGATCTCATGATTAATTAGACTTCTTTTCTAAGGAGGTTGCGTATTGCTGAAATCTTTGATATGACCAACTTGTAGCTGCACAGTTCTTGCCAATCTGTACTGTTAAACACCGCACAGTTCCCTTCGCATGTTTCTAGCTGAACATAGTGCGTAAAGTTGTTCTTTACACTTATGGCAACAATGACTCATTTGTCGTCGACTATCTCCAGTGGGAACAAAGTGTTTAAAATACTAGGGATGTCGAGTGGCTTCACCAGCTTTGCTTTGCAGATGAACACGACTTGACCTTAGATTATGTTGGTTCGCTTCAATGACTGTAACGGTTATGGTCGGAACGCCGTTGGGATGCCCCTTTTATATGTGCATGAAGATAGGATGCAGCCTCTTGAAGAGTGGCAGGACCCTACAGTCTGGAAAAATGTGTTATAATTACTCACCACCTTAGCGTCATTGTCTGTATGACTAATGGGCGAGAATAGGGTTAGGAAAGTTTTCAGTGGAATGTTCTGGGCGCAATAGGTACATAAGACAGTAATGGCCGCAAACGTCTGAGGAAATTCTTTGAAGGTGTATCGTATTATGAGACGTACGGGAAGTGTTATTGCGTATAAATGCCAAATGTGACTTCTTTTAAGATGGAAATACATAACTGTCAAAATATTCCCCACGCCGTTCTTTTTGATAATGATGGTGACCCAATGCGTCCCAGGCTTGGTGTGTGGATCAGTCTTGATCATGAGAGCATCAGGTTGAGCTATTCTACCGGGTAGCTGATCAGCAGGAAAAAAACCAATCGTACAGAATGGAACCATGAGTTTGTTTTCTGCGCACGTCTTATGGTGTTGGAGTACATATTAAATCATCCAATCTTTAAGTTCCCAAACGATGGAGGCCAAACAGACATTCCATACAGAAGTATGTGCCATGCAAATGGTTTGTCACAATTTAAGTGTTTTCAAAAAGGAACAACCTCTGTCGTACAGATCTACGACGGGCGTAGGCGTGTATTTGATTAGAAACTTTTTCTTTTTTGCCCCCTTGACGTATATGGTTTCTGCAACCGTTGTGGCACAGGATATGAGGGATTCAAGCAGGTTGTAATCCACACCATCGATATTCCAGGGAATACCATGCAGTTTTTGGTGATATTGTCCACTTGCTTTTTAGCGGTGGCTGAAAGTGCCTCGTTAGCATATTGGGATTATAAAGCCAAATATTGAAATAATGTACCGCATACAGAAAAAACGCTCAGTTTCTCGAACAAAAACTGTTTGCTGTCCTCAATAAAGCTCTAAAACTCCACAATGAAGTCCATGATTTAAATGACGAGTGTAAGGGGTGGGAAGCCATTTATATTTACTTCCATCATCGGTCAAGACGTTTCTGTCCTTGTCGACGGTAATGCTGTAGGTAAACTCCCCGTACACGATACAGTTGACGGTTTCGGTGAGAGCTCTGATGAAGCTCACTTCGATGCTCAGAGAGCCATGCGTTATCAAATTCAAATGTGATGTCACGTGGGTGGACAGATTAGTTATGAGATCGAAAGCTATGAGATGCTATCCCTTAGGGAAGGATTCCCGTGTGATGTCACTACTTTCATTCATGAAATGGATGCCTTTCCAAAAAAAGTGTGTGGTAGGACATGATATAGTTGCCGTTTGAAAATTGGGATTTAGGGGCTTCGACGGCACTTATTCCCCGTCTACTTAGAGCGATAAATGTCCCATTCCATAGGTTCGGGAGTTGAACGGGTTCATGGTGGCGTCTCCGTTGAACGCAGCGTTTGATACAAATCCCACGATGCATCGTTTGGGTAACTGTCCGGGGAATACGTTGTCCAGTGATTTCCCTTGCACACCCGTAGGAATAGTGAATCTTTTTACTTCCACGCGGGTGATGGCATACTTTGCGGGACTGAAGTTTAATGCCTTGGCATGTGCCAACAGTATGGGTAGTGCTACTTTGACACGTCACACTAGAAGGCTAGCTTCAGCGATGTGAACCTTAAAGTGGGAGAGTTCAGAGACGGCCATAAGACTTAACCCGTCTCTGGAACGGACTAACTTGACCCTGAGTTCAGTGACGTTCTAAAGGTATTTCGCTAGGTTAAACACATCGCTTTGTAAATAACCCAAAAGATCCACCGTCTTACTTTTTGCGTTGAGACTGCGGTGGGCCTCAAATCCCTTTTACCGGAATTAGCCTCCTCAAAGATTCCGGGGCTCTCTGTGAACTACAGACCGCTAGTCATATATGCTCTTTTGGCTTCCCTGTTGTAATTGTGCACCGTCTCAATATACGAACTATAAGCATACGTGTTGCTGGGTGGTGAGAATAGTTTTTGATTTAAAAACACATCCACCTGTATAAATAGCAAATGCAACCATTTGTTGACGGGAGCGATTTGATCCCCCTCAGTGAATGCACCAACGTCGGGTTTCATGATGGCGGCACTGAGATAGAGCAAAGTCTGTGAAAGTTCGATATAAAATATCGCCTTGACTGATAACGGCAAATTCGATGGGCGAATCATTGGTGAGCTAAGAGACAAATTTGTACTGGAGCCATTGTCAACTTTCAAGACTAGTTTTTGTGAGTGGAATGGAAAAAATATCGAGTTCACTGCTGGCACTCTTGCAGGGGTTGTAGGAATGACATTTCAACTGAAAATATCTACCACTTATCTCTGAATATTTTTACGTCGGGATTGACAGAAGACTGACATCGGTGCTTCTTACGACAACCTTTATAACCTAAACTGGTCATCAGCGTCTCAATTTTCTGCTCCACCTTGCGATTCAAATTTGTTCCAGTCTCACTAACACGCTGGCGTAGGGCCTCTTAGAAAGGACGGCGCTGATTGTTGAAGTTGGAGAACACGTCTATACCCGTATAAATCGCCTGTTTTACAATAGCTTTAGCAACCCTTCTCAGCAACGGTATAACACTCTTGAAAAGGCCGCTGAAAAAACTTTCTATCCCATGCCCGCGTTGATAGGGAACACCGTGGTAGATCGAAGATATTCCTGTTCCAGCCTGGTTGACATAGTATCGTTGGTAGGGACAGTGTATGTTGAGCACCATCGAAAATTAATTTCTCGCACACTTTTCCAAACTCAAATTGTACAGATTCACCAGTGTCTGAAATTATATTTATTTCCGTCTTTCAATTTCACTTCTAAGTACGGACACGTATTGAAACGAACCATAACTAACTGTCTTATGTATGCTGTATAAAAAGTTGGTGTTGTTGATATCAACGATAAGTAAAAGTGGGGCCACAATGTCACCAATGGGCTGAGATCAACGATATCCATGTAGATGAAATTTGCTAGGGCAAGCATAGTATAATTTGGGAAGCGTACGGCCACTTTAGGGCTTTGATCAGATTAGTCTTAAGATATAAACTTAGCATTAGACTTAGGTGACTTGATCGAGTTAGTAGCTGTATATTTGGTGAAGAAGAAACAATGTCCAATTTTTAGTTTTAGTTTGTGTACTTGAATACAAATACGGAATCCCCTTTAAACCCTTTACTTCATTTTTTGCTTTGACAAATTCATGTATAGTGCTGTAGTTTCCAGGAGGGATGTGATCCTTTAGTATTTGTTCCACGCCGTTTGCGTCCACCCATTTGCACCATACAAAAATTTTGCCCTCGGGTACAGTGGAAAAAGAATACGGATATTTGAATTCAGCGAGAGCTACTTCCCACTGGCTTCGAGTGTAAGAGGGTAGGGTAGTGACGTGGTGAAATTCGCGCGGTTATTTTTTGGTAATATCCCATAGAGCTGTTGCCCAGCAAAGTGATGTAAATCTGGTCCTTCATGGTAAGACGTTGACGTAACTGGCAGGAATCCAATAATTAAACTTGGCGTGGTAACCTTTCCAATGCACGCACACTTTCTTTCTGCCATCTTTACCCTTATCACGTACTATTTTATCAACTTTAAAAGTTTCGGGAAGACGTAAACGTTACAATTTGGGATTGTAAAACGTTCCCTCCACCTCAGCGCCATCAAGATTGGTCAGCCTGTAGACGACTGATTACCGCAACACAAAACTGCTTACTTTGAACATTTGTTCCGCTCCAATTGCTTTCGTAGAACTTTTAAACAGCATTATGGATTTTCTAGTACGCACCATGTAACCTACTTTGTGTTTTGCTTACAATTCGAGTTCGGACGCCGCTTGCTGTACTGATTATCACTGATTTGAAGCACATTGATTTCCGAAACTTCGGCAGGCGCCATCTTGATACTGGAATGTTTTGTGACGTTGTAAGCATCGATGTGATCTTGGAAGACGTCCACATACCGATAAGTATTATTTTTGGTAAAGTAACGCCACATACACCCTTTCAGAATTATATTGAATATTCACGTCAGGATTATGAGTGGTGTAGTAATGCACGCCTTCTTGCTTGATAAATTTCTCGACTAGACGTGTCGTGAACTTGGTCCGCTTGTCCATTTTTAAACTTAGAGGTGTTACGGCCACTTCGTTTGAAAATGTCACGAAAGGCGTCTCTCACGACACTCACCGTCTTGGATGGAAGCCTCCTCATCCAGGCCATCTTGCTAGATACGATAATGCCAATTATGGTGAACAAGTACACTGCACCGTCGTTCTATTTTCCGAGACTATGCATATCGTTAAGATCGGCTTGTCGGAGGTCGTCAATGTTTGACACCACGTACGTGTTTCTGGAAACTATTTTAACACCGGTTGTGTAGGGTATAAGCGTCCTGCGTACGAAGCCATTCTGATAATTTGTCGGGAACTTTCTTGGACGCCTTTATTATAAATGCCACCCCTGCAAACCCTGCAGGAGAAGAAGGGTAGTAGTAGATGTGAGCTTAACGGCCCATTGAGATTGGAACGGCAGCCACCTGTTTTCTTCCCCCTTTTGCCTTATCTTATTCTTAGGGCGTTGTGACGGTGTGAATGGTTGGGGTACGGGCGTCAGATCTCTAATGGGCGCCAAATTTTACGGTTTTACAATAAATTCTTTCGATAGTTTATTTTTTGAAGCGCCGTGAGAAACTCTCACCACCCTGACGGCCCACTTTGTCTTCTTTCTTTGAGCAGATCGTTGACTAAATACACAATATTGGATCAACGAAGATGCGTATCTTGAATACTCACTTCACCATTTTCGTCCCAAGAGATACCACCTCGGTGAATAATATATAATAGTAAAAGTTCACCTATTTTCGTGCCTGTACTGGTACAGTATTGAGTAGAGCAGGCATGAGGAGTACAGACACTTCAGGGATGGTTGTGGTATTTTCAGGCGGTGGAGTATTTTGACTTAAGTATAGATTTTGCTGTAGCACTTGTTTATATAAAGTCCATTTAGACATGTCATCATGTTTTTAAGCAAGGATTTTTTCCAATTTCTTGTCCAGCTGGGAGACCAATAAATTTGTGGCCGATATCACTTGTTGGTGGTGCTTATCGTAATGGTGTAATGATTTGGGGACAACAATATCATATTTTTCGTGTCTTCAATTATTTACTTGTTGAATAAGTAACCGAAGTGTAAACTGATTAAAGGGACTAAAAGTAAGGGCAGGAACGCTTTTCCTTTGTGAACGAATAGTCATTTCTTCTTCTTCCAGCACTTTCCTCGTTTATCCAACTTGCTTATCACCTTCTTGTGAGCTCATAACTTTTCTTCTGCGCATTTTTAATTTCATCCAAACTTTTAAAGTGTTGTAGGCACACTCGCAAACAGAGTCAATCAGTTTCTTGTCAGCCGTTTTCAGCAAGGCGACACGTTGCTGTGGGTTCATGCGATATATCACATGAAAAGAGGGGCTTGCTTTAGTACTATGGGTCTCATGGTTATTAAATGATCTGTAATTGGCAAGCATCGGTGTTTTTATAGCTTTTGCGTGGTAGGCAGACGCATCACCCGGTTCTACATCTGAATCATTCGGGTGTATCTTGCTTGAAATCTAACAATATATACCCGTGGGGAGTAAGATCAGCGTAAGCCTATTGTAAAACACGGGGATTTTCACGACAGATATGGCGTGCAAAGTGTTTAATCTGAGCTTTATACCTGGGATTTTTAAAAGGCACGATATAATGTGCATTTAAGGAAATGTCACTTTAGCCCTTGCATTTGATGAAATATATTTTGTGTAAGGTGCATGACGCTAATATTTTGAAGGTAGCATCCTTTGGTGAAAATATCCATGACCACTTTGTTGGCTTCACGCATCAGGTCGTCCAGGATAATTAGCCGTCTAAAGTTATTACAAGTGTCATCCATTTTCGGCAAACCCTTACAAAATATGACGCGGAGACTTGGCCCGTATTTTTTGAATCCCGGTTGCCATAAAGCATAATACCAGGTGATTTTATCAAATTTAAAGTTAACGTTGTTTCCAAGTGTTGGATAAATTTGGCTACAAAATGTGACTTTCCACAGCCGGAAGGGCTGTTAATGATTGCTAAAAATGGATATTTCAACTTGTCAATATAATTTGAGACTGAGCTTATAAGCTAAATGAACTTGTTTTTATACAATAAGAGAGAGGGGAGTAAATACGTTAAAATACAAATATAGCAATTTTTTATTTTTTTATTTACAAATATATCTCAAAACAAGAAAAGTATACATGGAATTTCTATTTATTTTCACAAAATCAAATTTCTACAACTATGAATAATACGATTAAATATATACTCGGAATATATATTTATTTACATTGATCAATGTTTTAAAATATAGCTCACGCCATGAAAAGTATAGTTGTAATATTTATTTATTCACACACAAATAAAAGTTTTAAAAATATGGCTCATGCCATGAAAAGTATACTTGGAATATTTATTTACACAAATAAAAGTTTATACAAATATATATCACACCATGAAAAGTATACTTGGAAATTTTATTCACATAAATTATAATTATAGAATATATCTTACACCTTGAAGTGAATTATGCATGTTTAGGTGTAGAGGAAACAATAATACATTTATTGAGCTCATAACGATAATAATGGCCTCGGTATTAGTTTACAAAGTATAGTTTAGAGAGTATTTTAATAAATGTACACAACTTGATGGTTTAAATTTAAAATATTTCCAAAGTAAAAAAATTACTAATACTAAAATATATACAAACAAAAAATTATTTTGACTAGAAATAATCAAGAGGGTTGTACTGGCGGATAAATAATATAAACAAAATGTCCCGGGTGCATAAATTAAATTAATAAAAAAATATCCGTGATTCATGTAGAAAAATATATGAAAAAATCTAAACTATTTGAATATGTTATGTCAGGGGAACTGTGTAGAGTGTAAGAAAAAAGGTGATTATTCAGCCCGTCTAAATGATCACCTTTGTCATGGCTAGTGCGTTTATAAGGACTTTGATACCCAAACGTCAACGTATTATAATCAACGGTTATCCGCTGTTTGGTGTACACGGGCCAGATGACTTTAATCTGCGAAACTGTACATACAGTCGCAAGATCTTTTCTTTAAATTTTGTGCAGTATCTTTATGTATCTTTCTGCGGCCAGTTCGGTGACCATCGCTTTCAAAACTTCAAAACGTCAAAATAAACGTCGTTCCAGTTGCCATAGCTTATGGTGATCCAGCGAACCTTGCACACCATTTTTGTTTTGTTAAGATCTGCACCAACACAAACTTGGTACACGTAATTCTTGGGACCACCAGATACAAAGGCGCTAATGTAGCTTCCCGGACCGTAATCTTGAAGTTCGTCAGTGAGGTCACCTAAAATATCTCCAGTCGGGGGGCTCCAATCACCAGGGCGTTCCGTTAATACAAAACGTGGTCCCGCAATTTTTTAAGGATGCTGTATAAGTGCAACCTAGCCATAGCAGTCGTGTTGCATGCCAGCGCCACACTCGTGTTAGATTTAGGGCGCAACGCGTCACGCGCATCTCTCTAATTTAGGAACATATCCTTATCATTTACATCAATGACGCTGTCCACGGTGATGTACGGATCCGTCAGGTACTTGTGGATTCCCTGATAGTCGTTAACAACTGCTACGTGTGGTAGATCGGGTCTTTGCCCAAAATTTTCCAATAGCAAATTTCATAAGAATTTTGTCAGAGTGCGGAGACCAGGTTTTTTTTCAAACTGTGCCGAAATCGAGTTTTACCCCTTCCCTTTCCTTATAATTTTGAATACAATCTAACTTATCATCTTGTGAGTTACACCACTCTGGCCATCCGCTGGCTTCTTATTTAATTTTCAAAAAATTATAAATGTACCCGGGAAACAATCCACCAGAACATGGCTGACTATCGTAAACATATACATTATACTCCCACACTTAGTGTACTGCTTAGCCGTGTAGCCTTTCTCAATGGTTTTCGGATCTCGTTAATCACTTAAACGCCGTCAATCAGTGATTCTTTAACAAGTTATGGTTTTTGTGACATCAGACGATCCCCACTGACTTCACAGAGAGAGCGGTATAACGAAGTGAGGGGAGGGGGATGGATTGAAAGGCAGTCCAACAGAGTCTTGTGAGAGGGAGCAGTTAGTGTAACTTAGTTTATTCTGTTCCGTGGAGATGTAAGGAAGGTGGGGAGTGAGCGGGAAAGTGAAAGGTGTCTTACTGCTGGGAATCATCTCTCACACTCTTCGCTACGCTGCCGTCAGGAGAGCTTTGTGCTCCATGCTGATGCCATAGGAGGAGCGCCAGACGCCGTGGACTGCATACCAACGAATAAAAAATAAACTCCCAATCCTAACCAAACATAAAAACAATGAGTAAATAACCAATGAGCACAAATAAATAGCAATAAGCATACGCAAATAGCAAATGAGCATGAATAAAAAAAATGAGACAAGAATTAACAAGTTTGAAACACTGGAAAGGCGGTCAGAAGGAGGGGAGAGCATCAGCATAAAGGGAGAAGGAAAGGAGGGGAAACCCAACAGCCAATCAGGGAACGAGGGGGCGTGTCACGTGACCAGCCCTATGCTAATAAGAGCACGGTTCTCATACGCCCCGCTAGGTAGTTGTACTTATGTTGTAATTACGCTAATGTGTTAGAAAATAAATTTGAATTTCATAGGAAGTGTAACCTCATTTGCAAGGATAAAAATAGTCTGAAACTATTTAGGACAAACCACCCTCAGTACATACAATTGGAATCAAACTATGATCTCCCATCATCGGATGTTTAGCCTATTGTGAGAGTAGAGCACTAGATCATGCACCCACAAAAATTGGTAAAGAAATTGTTTTTGTTTTAAAATTTTCAATAAAATGTTGTATCCTGAGACTGAATAAGAGTATTTTAACTTTTATGAAACAATAAATGTTTCATATTACATACTTCATGATAAATAAGAATTATTTAAATTATCTGATAAATTCTTAATGCGTCAATGTTACCAAAAGTCAACTCTACTCTAAGCAAACAGCAAAATATTTATGCTCCAAATTATAAAAGGAAAGAGTAAAGTTAAAGAAGTTTAATATATTAAAACTTTCAGGAAAATACAAAATTTTTATGTCTCCAGCAATTTATTTAAGGATCTGAGAAATAATTTAATATGGAATGACATGAAACCCTGGTATTACTCTAATGCTACTTATTCACAAAAAAGATGGAGAATATTTTTTGTTTGTTCTTGACTCCACGGGAATTTTCAAACGTTTTCTTAAGGGATCGATGCACACTGGTTCGTTAGATAGTATGGGTAGGATGGAAGGAAAAACAAGTTCAGAACAATAAATTTTTTAAAAAGTTTTTGTACAAAATAAATTGATCAAAATAAATAGAGCTTGGATTCAGTAGAGGACTTTAATTTTTTTCATATGATCATATAAACAGTTTGAATTATAGAATAATTAACAAAAATGAAATTAGTTAAATAATCCAGCTAATTATAGTTGTTAATTAGAGTTAAAGCAATATATAAATTTAATCTTCCTTGGATTGAAAAAAGACACCTAGAACTGGGAATTGAAGCCGGGATCTTTGTATAAGTGCACCAATGTTCTTACCACTGAGCTATCAAGAAATTTTACCTTGATCGGGGTTGTACGTCACTCATATTTTAAAGAATAATCTTTTATAGACATGCGGAAAAATGTCAGCTACAATTGAGTAATCAGATAACGTAGCTACCTTCAACTCGGGAGAACTTTATCATGCCACTAACACAATAGTACTATAGCAACTTGGTTACTTAATTCATCTTGTTATATGCATTTGTACAATTGTCGTAATATTGGTGTACCGTTGTGGAACGATATAACATCCGAAATAACTTTCTCCCATCTTATTTTGAAACTTGCACGTCACCCCGAGGTCTGCTCCTCTTTGCGAGGAACTTACATATACCGCCCTGAGTCAACACCGACTAGATAAGAAAGCACGAGCGCGGCGCTTCCGTGACGTCACTTACTCTGGTCCTACTCGGTAGGCAGAAACCACTCGCTCGTTATTTTCTCGCAGTACAAAATGCATTATAATTACTTATTAAATTTCTTGGGTAATGATTGTTTAGGCTAGCTTCCACTAAGGATTGTTGATGTTTAGTTAATTTTTATTTAACTTCATCAATTTTGTATAAATATATATATATTGATTTTTGCCAAAAAATATACATATATTGCTGGATAACACCAATATATCTTTTATAACAACAAAGTACTAGGTACTAAAATGGTGTATCATTTTATAATAACATGTAGATATCATTAGACAGAGATGTCGGTGACCTGGTGGTCTAGGGGTAAGGTGTCAGACTTCTAAGCTGGCGGCCGGGGTTCAATCCTCGGTCCCGGCACATATTTATCTGATTACCAAACCCTTCCTTCACCTCTGACAAGACATCTTGTGAATGTGGGGAATACCAGGCCTCCACCGTGCTTCGGATTCCACGTTAAACAGTAGGTCCTTCATTTCATCTCACAATCATCCTACCATTACAC
>JBCFYV010009805.1:0-56304 GCA_039000515.1 Timema cristinae | reverse complement strand
CCATTCTTTTTCTGCAAAAAATTGGTGGAGAAGCAAACTCCTGAAATATTATCAAACATGTGTGGTGACATCTTATACTCTACAGCTAGATTTATTGCCATAAAAGTCGATGCCAGCATAATAATTCTTACCACCATTCTGCCAGCATCCATGACGAGAACTTTATCAGAGTCCATAATAGTATTCAGACGATGAGCCACTGTGAGAACAGTACATTCAGCGAACTTCAAACGTATCGTATTTTGGATGAGAGCATCAGTCCTGGGGACATTACAAGATAACATAATAACACAACCATCCTCCCAATATCCTTAGTAAGGATCTTATCAAGATCCATAATAGTTGTCAGACGATAGCCACCTGTTAGAACAGTACAGTCAGGGGAACTTCAAACGTATCGTCCTTATGGATGAGGGCATCCGAACTGTGGACCATACAGAATAGTATAATCGCACAAGTTACATAAGCATTTTTACCAACATCCTTAATAGGGACTTTTTAGAGTGTATATAATCATTATTATATGAAGTATTTAGCTTGCACTTTATAAAATGATTCAGTACGTGACTAATAAGCTAAATTTAATGCAGAACAGACACAACACCCAAACATCTAAACCTTAATTCATCATTGTGAAAGGGGAAGTCCTAATTTCACCAATTATACATTTTTAAATCATGCCAGGAATCTAACATGTGATCCTTAGCTCAGTAATCAAATACACTATTGACTGAGCCAAAGTTTCAGGCTGGTATATAATCATTCAGGACATATATCATTCCATCTGCTGCCCTACTTACTGAGGATCACGTTTGCAGTGGCCTCGTCCAACATCAATATTTTGTTGTTCCTGAGGATAGCTCTGGCCAAACATATCAGCTGTCTCTGTCCAACACTGAAGTTGCTTCCACCTTTTGTAACTTTCATATCCAATCCGTTTGAGCTGACACAATATTTTCTTCAGCTCTACCTATTAACATGAAATTCTTGTAATACAATCAAACCTTTTTAACCAACTAGAGTGTAACAGTTTGATAATTATTTAATCTGACTGGTATCCTGCATTGAGATTTTATTTTAATATAGCAATATACATCCTTAACTGAATATAGGTATTACCTTTAAATTAACTATTTCTAGGGTTATTAAAATGTAATTGTCACTCGTTAGCATCTTAACGTTACAAGTTAATTTATAAATTTACATCTTCCAATGCACTCCAGAGCATACAATCTGTAAATTCGTGAAATGGATCTATTTGTTTCTGAGTGTCCCGGAGAAGAGAACTGGATCTTGTGGGATTATGGAGATCCTGCTGCGTAAATCCTGCAGGCCAATATCCTTGGTGTCTATACCGTCAATTCTGATGGTTCCTTCCACCCTGGCAAGACGAAACAAGGCGGAGATAAGGGATGATTTACCGGCTCCTTGCGACCCACGATACCGATCTGCAATAAAAATAAAACATAAAACGCCATTATACTGGTTTTCGATAGCTATTAATTGTGTACGTTGTAATATTCACTTTCTATTCTATAAAATTTTGATCCTGGCCCAACAAATTAAATAACACCCCCCACCCCCCATTTTACCTTCTCTTTAGGCTGTATTGATATGTTGAGGTCCTTGAGAACTGGAGGGTTAGTCTCTACATACTTCAAAGAAGTGTTCTGGAACATGATTCGTCCTTCCTTGGGCCATTCGGGAGAAGGTGTTTTATCTGGAAAGAAAGTGGGTTTTATATTTTAAGTTGACGCTCAACGAGAAAAATTATAATTAAAAATACATAATTATTAATGTTTTGGCTAACATTAAGGTACTAGCTACAGACTTGTATTAAATAGTTGAGATTAAAGTTAAAGAGTGAATTATTCACTTCTCACTGGCTACGAGGTAGGTTCACTTTTCCTCACTTCCAGTCTAAAGACTTTAATGTGTAGTTTCATTCAAGGCAGTAGTCAGGGTGGGTTGGAGGTTCAAGCCCCCCCTCTCCCCAAACTCCCACACCCCCCATTTTATGAACAAAATATATATAGTCCCTATCTTCTGTCTTTGTTGACAAAATAATCTACACTAGTAAACAAAATGTGATTGTTTTGTAAATGGTAGCATAGTTTTATGTGACTAGCTAAGCAACTTCAGATTTTCCAGCTAAAGTAGTCTCATACCTAAAACAAAGTAAACAACAAAATAAACATAGATGATGAACTAGATGAATACCTATATTTTTAAGTTATATTGTTCTATCAAGATACGAAACTTTTGTATGGTTGAGAATCAAAGAAGATTATAATTTATTTATATTCATTAGTTATTCAAACAGTAAAATAGTATTTATTTAGTGTAACTTAAAGAGTTTTTTTTATCTAGATATGGGTCTTTATATTTTATTCATGGTTCAAGGAATGGGTTTAGAAATACATTTTGTTCACACTTTTAT
The DNA here is from genome assembly GCA_039000515.1 of Timema cristinae. Lineage (NCBI taxonomy): Eukaryota > Metazoa > Arthropoda > Insecta > Phasmatodea > Timematidae > Timema > Timema cristinae. Next base: position 53,864 of record JBCFYV010009805.1, on the reverse strand, counting down.
GTTAATTATATAGTTGGTATCCTTGATACACGTTATAGCTACGTACAAAATGTTAACCTTACATGAAATAATTAGTTGCATCAACTTAGTCACAGTGCTAGGAAATTGTAAATACATGTTTTAACAAAGGTGCAAACGCGTTTTGACCAAAATGTCTGCCCTATTTGAGTCATGTATATTGTGAAAAACTATAGTGACATCAGGGTCAAGCATGAGTCTGCTAGTTGTAATACTGAAAAGGTAAATAATGAATCAGTTCCAAATTTATTACACATCACTATGCTGAGATATTTCTACCACTCTATATTTGTAGCTTTCTCTCTGTTGTATACCTGGAGTGGACTCTAGGAGAGGTTCTTCTTCCAGGTCCTTTATATTCTAGAATTCTCTCAACGGACATCATGTTGTTGGCTACCTCTGTCGTCTGTCTCAAGCCCCATTGAAGGAAAAATATCAGTAGCAAAGATTGTGTGATAGCCAACCCAACACTACCACCCATTGCCTCTACAAAATAAAACGAGGTTTTATAAAATTAACAATGAAGATTGTATTTCATCCTTCATTTACATAAAGTCATTATGCCAAAATACTAGATCATTATGAATTTAATAAGGTACCTGTATTGACTGAATTAAAACTAATATAAATATACACTTATATTATGGTGTGGCATGTTTATAAAAGTAAAGTTTGAGTATGTTTTATACATTATGTAGAGTATTGTGCTTCAAATGGAAAAATTAAATGAATCTGGTTTAGGTACTCGTATTCAAGCCAATATTCTGCGCAGTAAAACAACTCTGCGCACATAGTAAAGATTTCCGTGGATCCAAACCACACATGCTACCATGTAACATGTAGCATTTATCAGTAAGTAATAGTTTGCAAAATAATAACTACCCAAAAATTTAGGCCTTTGAAAGTATAAAAACTTTAAATAAACTTATTAAATTCCCGATCGTAAAACATTAATTTTAAAAAATTAATTTTTTTTTTAATCTTAAACTTTTACTTTTTTTGTGGCTATAGGAATATACCTTTGGGAAAAAAAACTAAAACGTGATAGTAAAATTTATAAAACTAAGGAACCCACGAAAATCCAAAAGCTGAGGGTGGGATAAACATGTGTAGGCGGTGTATGCAGTCCTGAAATTTTATAGTACAGAAAATGTTAAGTTCGACAAATAGTTCAGAATTATTTTGGTATTTAATTTTATAAAAGTGTAGTTTTTTAGTTACCCTTTTAAAAAAAACATAAGGGATGACGGACTATCAATCATGTTAGCTTTTAAACCCAAAAAAGGGAACAGTTTATTTAAAAGATTAGGCTAAACTTGGAAAAGTGCATCGGCTAATAATGGAATGAAGAATCTTGGGTTTTAAAAGTGAAATACTAATCCAATATTTGGTAGGTTTTTTTAAAAGGGACAAATTTTGTGATAGTTTTTTTTAAAAATAATATAGGCCTTGTAAATTATAAAATTTTTTTATATCAATGCTTTTTTTAAAGTGAAGTAAAATTTTTTTAAATTTGGTGTCATTACTTGTATAATTTGAAGAATAAAAATACTCGTTGTTTGCCCATTTTTATCAAGGGGGTTTTTAAAAACGTGCCCCCTTACCTGGTGTTTGTCAAATTCGCCCTTGAGTTTTGACTGAGTCCATGGCTCGGTAGTTGAAATTCCTTGTGGTTTGGGTTTTAAAGTGCTGAAACGGATTTTTAGTAAATAAAACCAAGGGAAAAAAAGGCTAATTTCTTGGATTTGTTTGGAATAAACCCAATAACAAAAAATATTTGCTCAAGGCTTTAAATAATTAAAAACTTTCTAAGGGAAACAAATTAATTCCAGTTTTCCAAATTCACTAGTTTTAAAACTCTTGTTGCTTTCCTTATTTATTTTTGCATGTCCCCCATTTTCCCCGGGGAGGATTTTGCTATTTACACTAAGAGGTACGGAAAAGGAAAGGAAGAATAAGAAAAAGCTGTAACACATTTGGTAGAGGAAGGGTGAATAACATTTGGGAAAACCCAACCCTATTATACCCCACGGGAATTTAAAACCCTGCCCCTTTCCATAAAAAATCTATCTGATGAGATTAAAGCCTTAGCCCCATGTCCCAAAACCACCCTTAAAGATGAAAAATTATTATTTCCCTATAGTTTTTCTTGATGTGTCTCTTTTAAATATATTTATAGGTTTTTTTAGGTGATTGTTATTTTTTTTTTTGTAACTAATTTATGTTGAAAATTTAAATTTATAGTATGATGTTAGGTTTTAAAAATTTTCCTTTCAATCCGTCTAACTGCTGTGCTTTTCCATTTGGGGTTAGTGTCAATTTTTTTTCCCAGCGTAAAAAACGTACAGTGAAGGTCAGTTTTAATGCTGGGAGTCCTCTCCCCTCCATGTTTCCATTCCGTTAATTTACTGTTTTCCAAATCTCTTGTTGTTTATGGGGGTTTTTTAGTACACTTTTTGATAAACCAAGAAAGATTAGTATTATGTTGGGGACTTTAAAAATGTTCACCCAAAGCGAGGAAAATGGAACCAGCGATGTCAGCATGTACGCAACAATTTAAAATAATTTAGCCCCAAAATGACTTTTTTGGGTGCTGACTGATAGTGAAAGTGACGCTAAAAGTTTTTGAAAGTAACTGATCTTTAGTATCCTACTCCAAACCTTTTGATCGAAAAAAACATGTTTTTTTAGCGCTTTCACTTCTGACAGTCAACATTTAGGTATATACCTAAATGTTGACTGTCAAAGTCTGTGTGAATGTAGTCGACCAAAGAAGCCACGGGGTACTGTAATTATGAATGAAGGAACCTCCCAAAGTTTTATAAATAAAACTTTACATTTAAAATTATTTTTAAACGCCCAAAAGATCAAAAAGCATACTTCCCTTAAACATTATTTAATCGCCCCATAATCGGAGAAAATAGTTTATTTCATGCAATTGTAAAATTTTTAAACTGCTGTTTGACACCACACGTTATTCACTAAAGAAAATTGATAATGCATAATTAAAAATTGGCTATTTTTTAAATTAATTATACTCATCTTTGAACTTAGACAATAAGGTGGGCGTCATTCTATACTTAGGTGCCTACTCCCTTTTTATAATAGTTTTAAAATTTTAAAAATTAATTTTAATTTTTTTAAGTTTTTAAAAACAAAAAAACCTGTGCTGCATCCTTTTGATTTTTGGAGTGTTCATGAAAAACCAATGTCTTTGGAAAATCTATTCGAATACGACTAAAATTCAAAGCTCCCTTATAAAATTTCATCCAATATTTTTGTGTATTTATTGGTATCTGGAGTTCAATGAATTAAAATGACATTGTTGTTGTTGTTTTTGTTGTTGTTGTTTTATTACTATTTTATTAATTGTGCTTTATTTTTGTTGTTAAAAAAAAAAAATATAGAAATATGTAGGTTGTGTTTTAATTATATTAACTTTCATTTTTTTCGTAATATCCTTGTACTTTATGAAAAGTTCAATTTATGAATGTTTTAATTATTATTATTATTATTATTATTATTATTTTTATTATTTTTTTTTATTTTATTTTAGCCCCGCGCTTCACCCGTTCGGTTATACGCACTTACGCTAATGTGAATGGTAGGTGATTGTGAGATAAAATGGGGCCCAAAGTTTAACGGGGGATCCGAACCGGCGGAGGCCGTCTTTCCCCAAATTCCAAGTTGTGGATTAATCACTCTTGTCAGAGGTAAAGTAGGTTTGGAAATGGAACATCTGTGCGGGACCGAGGATTGAAACCCCGTACCCAGCCATTATTTAAAACCCCTTCCCCCTAGACCCCCCGGTTTAAACCTTTTTTAATATTAAAGTTAATTGACCTGAAGGGTTGAGGTCAAAAAACCCTCATGGTTTTTCCGATGACACTGTTGAATGTTTTTGAAGTCGCTCCGAGCCGCCACTATTTGTAGAATTTAAGTTTTTACCCAAAAAGGCACGGAAAATATCACTATGAGCCTGTATATTATTGAGACGAACTGGGTGTGTGGAGGTCTAGAAAATGTCCAACGATCGGGTTAATCTGTCTGTTTGATACGCTGTAAAATTCTTTTGCTTAGGTCCTATGTTAATCCATCGCCGGTAGTTTTTCCATTTCCTCCTAAATTGTTGGGGAAAAATAATACTCTATTATTTTAAAGATCATTGGGAAAATTGTATTTTGTTAGAAAATGTTTAAAATTATCATTACTTATTTTTTTTTTTTAGCCCGCGTCTTACTCCCCGTTCAGGTTTTAGAAACTTAGTATGTATAATGGTGGGTGATTTGGATGAAAAAGGCCCTAAATTTTAAGTGGAATCCGAACCCGGTGGGGCCCTGGTTTTCCCACTTCCAAGATGTTTGTCGGGTGATGGAAGGGTTTGGAAATCAGTAAATCTTTGGGGGGGACCGAGGATTTGAAACCCGCCCCGCATAAAAGTCGAACCTTCCCCCTAGACCCCAGGTACCTAATTAATTACTATTTAATAAACAGTGTTTCCATTTTTAAAATATGAAAAGATCAAAAAATCGTCTTATAGTGGGTTAAATGTGTGTTTCCCCAGAAGATCCCCCAGTAGCACCCAAAAATGGCGGCTCCCTGCCCCAGAAAAATGACCCGCCATAGAAAATTGAAGAAGTATTAGTTCCGACTTGTTTTGTCCATTTTGTGGGCTTTGCGATTCGCTTTTAAAATGTGTTTCCAAATAAATTGTATCGTAGTTATTCCCTCCCCCCAAGGTTGTTTTTGCTTGCCTTCCTTTTAAATACATTTACCTGTGAAAAAAATTAATGTATTTTACGGAATAAGCCCCTCAGTCCCTCTTTCAATTGTATCATTTTTTTAAATTTGGAGTTAATAATTATAAAGTAATTTTGATTTGTTTTTTTAAAATCTTTTATAGTTTCGCTTTTGAAAAAAAAATATCTCGTTCATTTCAAGGGAAAATAAAAAATCCTTTTTCCAAAAAAGGTGCAGATTCCCTTAATTATCTCACTGGGCCCCTATTTGAAATCCATCCATGTGAATAAGCAGGTACCTCACTGACAGTGTAAAAAAGAGAACCTGCCCACGGCCCAAACTTGGGGTTTTCCCCTTTATAGACCCTGGAAAGTTCGAGTACTTTCTTGAGTTTGAAATATTTTCTCACTTTAAACCCCGACATCTGTGCTGAAAATCTCCTCCCTCCTCCCCCTCTCTCATCATCGCCCTTTCATCTCTAGAGTTTAACGGTCAAATGGCTGTCGATCAAGTCTTGAATGCCCCCTTGATTTGTATTTCACCTTAAAAAAAAAAGTGGTTAGTGACTTAAACTTATTTATTTAATAATATAAATTTTTAAATATCAAAAGTTTTTTAAAAAGTGTTTTTTTTTATTTTACCAGCACTTTTATTTTCCTTTTGGGATTAAACACAATTTTAACCACACGTGGATTGGGGGTAAAAAAGAACTTTGGTGGGTTTTGGGAAAAAATTTATCTATTTGCGGGGAAAGGGGAAAGTAAAAAAGTCATTTATTTTAAAAAAAACCTTTAGTAAGCTGTCGGGGATTCGAGCTTCAACTTTGTCACCGGAATCAGAATAGGAAAGTTTGATATTTGGGTTACGAGTGCCACGCCCAGAGAGTTGTTTTAAACCTAAATCAAAATTAAAAAGGGGCTCGGAAGATTATTTTTATTTCCCTGTTTCCCTATTTCCGTTTTTTGAATGTGTGTATTCAAGGGGGTTTTTTAAGTTATTTAGTGGGGTTTTTAAATGAATTATTTTTTTCTGTATTTTAAATTGAAAGTACGTTTTCTTACTTACTTTAAAAAATTTTATACAATAAAATCCACATCGGTGAGGTACTGCAGTTGTGTGTAATGTACCGGTCTTGTGTTTAAGGTAAGAGTTGTCATGTCGAAAAAAGGTTTCCCCGTGTGTATTACAGCGGATAAAGGGTCATCTAGTAGATATACATCAGTCATTGTCAGGGCCCCTGAAAGCATCAATTATAAAAAATATGAAAAAGTAAAAGTTATTCAAAATAAATAACCCTTTTCCTCTTAATGTTTTAAATTTGGAATTCTCATAAAGCCCCGAAAAATTTTTCATCCATACGAACTTTATTTTAACTGAGAGTCATGTTTCTGTGTGATTATACACGGTGTTATGCAGCACACCTCAATGTTTTGTCCCTTTTGACAAAACCTGTGTCATATTACCCACTCCCCCCAAATTTTTGTATGTCATCTAGTTGTTATTATTATGTTTGTTTTGGACATACCTCGCAAAATTTTCCCCTCGCCTTCTGCCCCCCGACAGCGAAGGCCCGCCCCCGTAAAGTCAGGTCTCTCTGGGAAACTGCTCCAAGTGGTAGAGAGCGCACACCGCAACACTCGTCGTAGGTGTCTTGTTGAACGTGTTTTAAAAACACGTGTTCTGTTGGGGTTGGACCCGAAAACCCCATGGCCCCTGACAGGGGGTTGAATTTGCCGTTCACGTGCAAGACTGATGCCTTTGGGAAGCTCCCAAGGATGGCTTAAAGAAGCAAAAAAGTCAAAGAAAAATATTTGCTTTAGTCATAGATTGAGTTGTGATGGGAAAATGTTTGTTTATTTTTTAAGCGAAAGACCAGAATAGTTAAATTATTTCGTTTTTAAAAATAAAATGTTTTCCTCTTGGGATGAAACCCCTTTAAATTTTTGAGGCGTTAACCAAGGGGTGTAAGACGCGGCGAAAAATAAAAAATATTAAAAATAATAATAATAATAAAAATTTTCAGGACATAATTGGGAAAGGTAATTTATGAAATTGTATATTTCAACCAAATTTCATTAAATACTATACTATTTATGTGTTTGCTTGGAATTTATTATTAAAAAACTTTTTAAATTTATTTTCTTTTGTATTTCTAATTTTTAATGTGTAGTCAAATTTCCAATTTGGGCCGAAATTTTATTAAATTATTTTTTTTATATATTAAAAGGGTATAAATACTTTAAAATACCGAAAAAATTATGTACATTTTTATTCCGTTTCCAAATTTATTTTAGAAAATTTAAAATTAAATGGTACGTTTAGCATCCAAACTTTTAAATTATTTAAAAATTCTTTCCCTGTTCCCACTTGACAATTATTAATCAACTTCCCGGACCAATTTAAAATGAAAATTTATTTATGGTTTTTCATTTGTTTTAATCCCATTTAGTGAAAAATCTTTCGGTAGCAAACTTTTTTTGTCTTTTTTGATTTTCTATGCAGGCACCCTACCCGGGTGGGAGGGGAATTATTTCTTTTAATCATAAAATTTCCTAAGAAAAAATAAAAAAAAATTTGTTACTTTGCAGTTGATCTTTTTGTTTATCATAGAAATTTTACATGTTATTTTGTCTAAACATTTGAGCAATCAAACTATTTTTTCGTATATAAATTTAATTTACAAAGGTGAGCTTTTTTTTAAATTTGAATTTTTCGTATATTTATCATGCAATAAACCTTTAATTTATAACTAATCTTTTTAAAATTTTGCAGGTATTCCCTTTTAATTGACATGTCAATAAATTAATATTATGTTATGTAGAATTTTATTGCTGAAAAAAGTAAAAAGGTGTGTGTATAATTATAGATATAATTAAAATTTTTTTGTTCCATAATAAATTAAAAAAAAAAAATAAACCATTAACTCACAAAATATAACTATTAATGAAAATCTTAAAATTTGAAGATATAAATACAAGAAATAAGTTGATGAAAGAATCAAATGAAATGTTTTTTAAAAACTAAATTTTAATTAGAAATTTTTTCCCCCCCAAAAAAATAGAATAAATTAAAATCTTATTAAAGCATTAAAATTGTTTATGTATTTTCTATCAAGTTTCTAGGACTTTGGGGGGGGGAAAAACGTAGGCTTTTCAATTTTAATCGTATCCTTTAAATTGAAATTGACACGGGTTTAAAGGGGAAATCGAGCCCGAGCCTTTGAGCTTAGTACATCAATGCTCTAACCACTGGGCTATTCATGGTTGTCCATTGCTTAGAGGTAGAGACGGGATGACACTTGGATGTTAGTGTTCAGAGTACGGGGTATATGCCAAAGGTCCCGGGTTTAAATCTTGCCCAAGTATCATTTCTCAATTTAAAAAAATTATTTATATGAGCTAGAGCAGTAATTGTAAATATATAGTTTGGTATTTATTTAAATTTTAACTTTTTTTCTTATAAATGTATAAAAAAAAAAATTTTTTTTTAAGTTTTCAAGTTTTATTGCGATTGATTTATTTTTTTTAAAAATAACCCTGTAGACGATCTATAGAGACAACGTTTGGGGCTCTGCGACCCCTCGGTTGAAGAACCCCCCCTTTTTTCCCCAAAGAAAATGAAAAAAACTCGCATACACGAAAACCTCAGTAAAACCATAAAAATTCCACAACTCCAAAACACAAAAAATGTTACGGCTTGGTTTAGTCCTTTTCTAATTGTTGTTGACAATTTTGTATGGTATAATTTTTGAAAATTAAAATTTGTATTTTTAAAACACACGTCACATTTTGTAACCCTTTTTAAAGAAGTTGATTAAATTTTTGTAAAGGACTTGACTTAGAATAAATTAAGTAGAAGTATAATATTTGGAATTAAGGGGGTAAAAAAAATTTTCAAAGAAAAGTCTTTCTTGCCTGTACCCCAAAAGAGCAAGTCTTTGGGACGAATGGGAATTTACGACAAATGAATGCAGCCCTTGATTGAAAATTGAAGTCTTTTTCTAAAAATTCCGCCCCCTTAATAATATAATTTTTTTATGAATATGTCTCTTTTGAAAAAGGTTAAATATTAAAATGTGAAATAAAAAATATGTAAAAACATTAAAATTAAATTATAATTTATATATAATTGTTAAAAACATTTAAATTAATTATTATAACAAGTGAGCAAGAGCTTTAAAGGTGGAAAACCGTTCGTTAAATTTTTTTTAATGGGGAAAAAGTTCTTTAAAATTAAAAAAATAAAACCAAACTTTAAAGTTATCCTTGGCTTATGATGGTTTTTTAAATCCATGCGTAGACTTTCTTGTTACTTTTTCTTCCTTAAAAATTTTCAAATGCTGAAGAAAAAAAATTCTTTTTTTACTAGTTTAACGGGAAAGAAGAAAAATTATCTGTTGCGGTGGTTCTGGTAGTGTTGGCGGGTTTTTCTTAATAAAAGTTTTTTGCCCAATTTATGGGTTTTTTTTTCTTTCTTTTTTGGGTGATGCTTATTTTTTGGGGAGGGGTTTTAATAATGCCCATTTTATTGTTTGGCATTTTTAAATTCTCTTAACTTGAAAGAGTTTTAAAAACGAGAATGTGTTTTAAAATGACCCCCCCCCAGAAGAAAAAATAATTATGGAAGTTTTTTTTAAAGGAGGGGGAAACATCTTGTAAAAAAAAAATGAGTTTGATACAGATACTTTTTTTTCGTAAGTACGTATTATTTTTTCTTCGTACTTTGAATGGTATATTTTTGATCTTTTTTCGATCCACATTCCTGCCCCGGGCTTTATTTCCCCTTGAAAGAATTTTTGGTGCTACGGTTTTAACCCGCCAAGAAAACCCGTCGACCCCGGTTGGGGGTTTTTTAAACCCAGGGAACATGGGTTCTGAGGCGGGAACTTTTTCCCCAAAGAATACCAAGGTCAACGTTTTATCGTTTTCTTTATTTTTATAAAGCTCTTTAAAATGCAAGTAAGTTGGTTTGTGTGTTTTAAATGTATATACCATTTTGTTTGTTAAAGTCCCCCCCATCAAACTTTGTCCCGTTACGCTATGGGTGCGTGCGGTTTGAAAACACGGGGGGGGAATTTTGAACTTAAAAAGCCTCGAAATATAAGCTCTTGATATTTTTTTTTGTCTGAAACAAAAATAAAATTTTTTGGGTTTTCATAAACTTCCCTTCGTAAAAAAGTGTATCTGTAAACAATTAATACTTTTAAAAATTTATTGTGAAAATAAGTAATTTTTTCACATCCATTACTGTTTCTAGTCCGTGGTTTTGGGTCATTTTTTTTTTATTGAAGCCTTATTTTCCACTCCCGGTCGGGTTTGCTGGGCCCTTTTTTTTTATATGCCTTAAATTAATTAAGATAGGACGCACAAATCCAGCCCCCCGGGGGTTTTTAATTCACTACTGTGAAAGGATAATACAAATTTCACCAATGATAAATATAGACTTTCCCGGGAATCAAACCTTGGAAACCTTAGATCAGTCGACGACACGTTATTGACTGAGTTTAAGGTAAAGGATAATGGACAATAAAAAAAAAATTATAAAAAAAGTATCGTGTTGTCAGTTTTTGAGTTGGAGCCGTGTACTGACGTCCCGCAAGCTAGCTATACTGCCGGCCCGGCCCATGCTGTTTGTAAAAAAAAGCGCCAACATTTGCGGATGACGGTGTTGTGGTCACCACTCATTAAAAAAATTATTTAAAAAAACTATTTTTTTAAAAAATTTTTTAAACTTTTTAAACACGAAAATTTTTTTTTTTATTTTAAGGGAAATTTTTTTTTAACGTTTGTTCATCTTTAAAACTTACTCACTTATGTCTTAGGAACCCCAAAAGTCCCTTTTGCCTACTTACAAAAATTTCCTACCTATCCCTTCTTGACCCAGCCACCTCATTAAAACCCAGTTTTCAGGCCCCTTCTTTTTGTTATCCTGCCCCCTGGTTGGGCTTCCCAATGGTTTTCCCATGGGGTTTTACCTTCAGAATTGAACGGGGTTCTGTTTTTTGTTTTTTTGTCCTGTTTTTAGGTATTTGTTATCCTAACAATGTCTTTGAGATTGGGTCGCTTTCTTTGGGGTTAAACCTCTCCACTCCTTTTTCCCCCCCCTTTTGTAAAAAATTCTTCTTGGCCTTTTTTTTTTAAAACCCCCTTAGTTGTTCTCGCTGTAATTTTGACCCCCCCGTTTCCAACCCTAGAAGCAGGGGAAAAATTTTTTTTGTTTTTCGGGGTTTTTTTGGGGAAGAGGGAGTAAAATTATGCGTTTTGCTTTGCTTTCCCGCTTTATTTTTTCTTAATTTTAATCTTTTAAAAATTTTTGCTGTTTTGTCATAAATTTTAAAATCTCCCCAATGATGGGGGTTTTAAGAATTTTTCCCCCCTTTGTTTTTTTTTTTCTTTTTGTGATCTTTATATTTTTCTTTTCAGCGTTTTTTCTAGATTTTTTTCCTTCCGCCTGAAATAAAAATTTCTGTGTTTTTTAACAACTTCCTTATTTGCCAATAAATTTAAATATTGCTTCCTGTGCTTTTGTACGGGGTAACAAACTTTTTAAAACAAAGATTGTTAGTCCAAATAAACCTTTTTTTTTAATTTTTGAAATCGAAATTTCAAATTTGCTAGTGATATTGTGTAAAGGATTTTCCGGAAAAAAAAAAACATTACTGTAGGGAAACAGTATGTGATATCGTTAGTCATTCATAGGTTGATTTGTTTTACAAAAAAGGGCACAAATGAGGATAGGAAAAGTCCCCTATTGAGAGTTAGTGTGCCAAAACAAATTATTAGATTTTTTTTCTAGGTAAAGTCACAGAAAATAACGGATAGATTCAAACGTTTTGATGTTTTACTATTTCAAGACAAAAAAAATAAAATGTATTATGTATAAAATATTTTATTCCTCGTCTTCCAAAACGTTTTAAAAAAAAATTTTTGAAAAAAAAAAACTAGACCGTAGGAGCGGGCATGTCACACCAGGGCCCCGCGGCCGCATGTTGCCAAGATTCTTTTTTGTACGGCGCGGACTTATGATGAGCCAACGCACAATGGAAATTTATTATTTTTATAAAACCTTTTAAAAAATACCCAATCAAAGATTAGGGCATTTGAAAATTGACCATTTTTGAAAAAAAAATTTGAGGGAGGTTGGTTAAAAAATTTTCTTTTTAAAAAGCGTCACCAAAAAATTGTTAAATTGTTGAAAAATATGTGCAAGTTTGAAGTCATAAATAGAAAAAGTTGTTTTTTTATAAAAGGAATAAACAGTCGAGAGTAGCGGCTAACGAACACAATTTTGTTACAATTAGAAAGTGAAGTCCTCTGCACTAAATATCTTGTGGAAAAAAAAGGTTCCTATTTCTGGTAAAAATAAAAAAAAAGGTTAGGGCACAGTTGTCTAAAGAATTTTTTTATAATTTTTTTTTTTTTATTTTTTTTAAAAATTTTTTTTAATATTTTTTTTTTTAGAAGAATTTTTTGAAGTGAGTCTTCTCTCTGTTTTTTTTCAACTTAAATGGGCCCCTTATGATAAAAACGTGTTTGACACAAATTTTGTAGACGGGGGCGTGTTTTCTTCCTAATCCCCCCCAAAGAAAAGTTTTAAACTTAAAATTTTCCTTTGGGTCATTGAAGAAAAAAGGGCCTTAATAACCCCCAAAATTTATTTGTCTTTTTGAAGTTGATTTTCCTAAAAATTATTTACTAAAATTTTTTTAGCAACACTAATTATCATTAAACTGAATTTTAATCGTTAAGTCACATTTCCGGGGACAATAGAAACTTTCTTTATAGAGCGATTCCAACCGGGTTCGCAAAAACGTGGGGCCCCCCCGGCAAAATTTAATTGGGGCTGTGAGAAGGTAAAAATCTTAAAAAAAGAATACACTTTTCCCTTTTTTTTTGAAATTGAATAAAAATTAAAATTTGAAGGTTTTTTTCGAAAACAATAATAAAACAATTATTTTTCAATAGCCCAAATTGGGGGAAAAGGGGAAAAGTGGGGGTTTGACCCCCGTTTGTTTTTAATGGGGTTTTTCCCAAAAATTTTTCCCCCCCATGAAATTATTACAATTCATCTAATTCAACCTTCCTAATCCCTGGAACTTAGGTAAGTTAAATAGGCGAAAATTTTTCCGAAGGACTTTTTCTGGTGTTCTCTTATTGAAAAACTTAAATTTTTTTTTAAATTAAAAGAAGTGTTTGTTGGGGGTGTGTGTGTGTGTGTGTGTGGTGTGTTTTTGTTTTTGTGAGTGAGAGAGAGAGGGAAATTTTGCACAGCCAAATCTACGACACGCAGAGATTGGGGAGAATTTAAATTTTGGTGGAAAGGAAGGGGGCCGAATGCACCTCGAAGCCGGATTTTTTTTTTTTTGTTAGTTTTTTTAATTAGGCATTTTTAAAGGGCCCGGGGAAAACGGTGGGGATTGTAGTTTTAAATGGTTTTAATGTGTTTTTCCAGTGGTCCCAAAATTGGTGGCCGCGGTTCAATCCGGACGCAAAAACTTTTTAAGGACTTGCGAGTGTGTGGGCGAAGAATGATGCTATTTCGGTGGGGGGGCGGGAGTAGACATGGAAGGCCAGCACTAAAAAAAAGGGGAAAAATAACTAAAAGGAAAGAAAATCACTTTTTTTAAAATTTTTTTAAAATTCTTAGGGTTTGAACTTAAAGTCATTGTTTAAAGTTTTGGGCCCGTGGAAGTATGTCGATTTTTTTAAAACGGCCTCCATAAAAAATAATTGGGGACCCTGGTTTTAATAGGCCTAATATTCTTAAATAATAGAAACGTGCATAAAGTTTTAAATTTTTGTACTTACCCCCTGGTCTTTAATGAGTTCGAAAAGGGGCTTTTCCCATGCGTACATCTTTATAACGCGAACCAGAGTGATTTATCCTGAGTCTAACTCTTTCATCATTTTTGAGGGCAGTTTGTGTCGGTCCCGGATGTTTTTTTTCCATATTGCTGGAAAGAAAAATGTAATTATAATAAGGGGAAGGGTTTATCTTCAGAGTGACATGGGGGATAGGGTTTACGGTCAGCTTGTAGCTAGTGTGGTGTATTTTAAAAAACAGGACCTCCTAGATCGAATTAAATGGGACAGTTCCAATGTGAAACTAGCCCTTTTTCATTAAATCTATTTAAAGTGTCGCTTGTATTTAGTCTAGCACCACTTGGGGGCGTACTCAATTTGACTATAAAATCCCCCAAAGTCCCCCAAAACTTTCTACTTAAAATTTTAAAAAAAGCATTAAAAGTTTTTTTTTTGTAAGTTTAAATAAAAAATCCCAATGTGATAAAACTGACATAAATACTCTTTGCGTGGGAAAATAATTTTTTTTTCACTTCTCTAGTTGACTCACCAAAAATTTTTTTGGTAGCATTATTTTTTAGTTGTTATCACGCCTTTTTAATTCCGCCCTCTATCATTACTCCAGACGTATTTTTATAACTCGAAAAAAGATATTTTAACGGTTTTCCAAATTGAGGTGGTTTTTAGATGCGGGTTAAACCCTTTTATTGATACGGTAATCGTTTTTAAAATGTTTTTAATTTTTGTCTGCGTTTTGGTTTGTTTTTATACTTAACAGTTGCGTTTCAAATTGCTTTCAAGGGATACTACCCCTTCGGGGCCCGCTAGTCTGGGTGTTTTCGTGATGATATTTCCCAAATGGGGAGGGGTTTTGTGGTTCTATCCCGTTCGGTTAAGAAGATTTTTTTTTAAATGGTTTTCCATTTATCTATTGTGTTTTTTAAACAAAAGGATACCCGATGGGTAGTAGACACGGTGCGGGAAAAAAAAATTATGGCAATGAGAGGGGGAGGGGAAAGTTAGACAAGGACGGGGAGAGAAGGTGTGGCGTTTTGAGAAAAATTTTTCTATGAAGTATTCAGCCTTTAAAACACCTTGCCCTACTTTAACCTGAGTTAAAAATTTTAAAACTACTTAATTAAAAAGTCAAAAAAATTTTACACTAAAAATAAAATTTTTAAATTAAATAAAAAAAAACCTACGTAAAAAACTATCTCCGTAGAAAAACAATACAAATGGTAAAGGAGTTAACAATACACTGCAGTGCCGGATTTAAGTGGGGGGGGGGGGTCCTCACGAAAAAAAACCCCCCCACAAAAAGAAAAAATATTTTAATTTTCTACTGTAGATTTATTTAAAATCCCAATTTAGTGGGGGCAGAACTCTTAATGTGGGCCAAGCAAAAAAAAAAAGTTTTTTATTGACTTGACTTCCACTCCACCACCCCCTTTCCCCTTTTCCTGATAAAGGTTAAAGATGATATGTCTCTAAGTCTTTTTAGTGGCCCCTCCTTCCTGATAATTTAAAATCAGTTTCTTTTATAAACTTTTTGGGGATAAGTTTGTCTTTTTTTTTTTTTTTTTTAACTTGGATTTTTCCGAAGACATTTTGATTTGTTCCTTCAGAAAATTTTTGAAAAAGGGAGTTTATAAGTTTAGAGCAGTAATTGCCGGGAAAAAAAATTAGCTGCACTCTCTAGAAGTACCATTTAAAGTGATTTTGCTCTAAAAAATTTTTGGAAAAAATTTGGATCCCCCTCAAAGCTATTTAGATGCCCCTCCCCTTTTTATTTTTTTCCCGGCAGTTAGATGTCTATATAAGTTTTTTTAAAGTAGTCTTCTCAAGAAAGTTTTTAAAAATTGTAGCCTTTAGATGCTTTTGAAATGCCCTACCCTTTGATATTTTAAAAATTGGATGCTTTTAAAAGAAAATTTGGGAGTTATCAACGGGGATCGTTATATGTAGAAAATATTTTTTTGGAAAATTTTTGGGAAATGGCCTTTCTCAGCAAATTTTAAAATTAGTTTTCCTTCGAAACTTTTTATAGTGATCCCTAACGGGCTTTTTTTTTAAAATTAAAGGGGTTTTAAAGTTATTTGCAGTTTCAGACCCCAAAATCAAAAATATCGAAGGTATAAAAAAGTCTTTAGTCTTTTAAAATTTTGGTGCCTAAAGAAGTTTTTTAAATAGTCTCCCCAGATTTTTTAATTAGTTTTTCGAAAAGCTTTTGAAGAGCTTTTTTTAAGATTTTTTTTTTTAATTTGGGTGTTCTAGACGCTATTTTTATTGCTCTTATCTAAATTTTCCTAAACAAAATTTCCTTGGGAAGCTTTTTAAAAGTGATCTTACCCAGAATTTTTTTTTAATGAGCTTTTTCTTACGAGCTATTTTGAAGGTTCTCTTTTGTTTTTTTTTAAAAATTTTGGTTTTTTTTTAAAATAAGATATTTGAAGGGGTTTTTCCCACAACAAAATTTAAGAATTGAATGCTTTAAAAACTTTTGAAGAAATCCTCATCTAAAAAATTTTCAAATTGTATGTATAAGAAGCTTTTTTGAGTGATCCTCTTGAAAAATTTGAGATTAGATAATTTGATTTTTTTTGATAGTTGACCCTTTTATCTTTTAAAAAGTGGTATTTTCTGCTTGTTTTTAAAAATTTCTTTATCAAAAGTAATTTGGTTTTGAGATAAGGGCATTTTTCAGCCTCATTTTTGATAGTATCATATGATTGAAGTATAAAGGGGGAAAAAAACTTTTCCGGGAGGTAGTTCTTTTGGTGGGGCAGTGCTCCCTGCTCCGTGGTTTTCCCCGTTTTGTACCAATCTAGTACTGTATAAAAAAATGATCTACAATTTTTTAAAGGAAATAAACAAATAAGTTTGCAGATAGTGGTGGACATGAAAGAAATAAAAATACTTTTTTAAAAGTAAAGGTTCCTCTATGAAATCCTAAAAAAACAGCATTTTGGCAACATTTTCTGATGTTGAATAATTTTAAAAATTTCACTTGACTCAGGGTGTAAAATTTGTGGGGGGAAATCTTTTCAAAAGTATAGTGGAAAACAACGAATCCTACAAATTGAACCAGTGTCAAAACAAAATTTCCTTGCTCAGAAAGGATGATTCATGAAAAGGGACTTTAAGTCATTTACTCCATGTTTTCTGCAAAGAAAGAAAGGGAATTTTGTTATAATAAACGTTTTCATGAATCTTTATGTAGAATTTCCTTTTAATTTGTTTTTATTAATTTGTGTAAGAAAAAATTTGCTTAAATTTTTAAAACTCCCCTTTTTAGCTTGCTATGATGTAATTTCACGGGACCTGCTTCGGTTTGGCCACTGGTAGAGGCGTCATTCTTCCAATAACAAAAAGTAATGACGGGGCGATAGGGTCAAATCCCTGTAGGGTGTTTGAGGGGTGTTATTTCCCCCCCTCGAAAATGGGGGGACACTTCATTAAATTCAAGATTCCTCATCCCAATATTGCCTAATTATCAGTAGCCCTATAAGGCCTAATACATGCGTTAATCTGAGCAGGTAGAAAAGACTTGGTTTGCTCCCCCCCATCCGCCCACACACACAACACTCTTGCCGCCTGAACCCCCCGGGTACGTGACCCGGCATGCAGCTAGTTTATTTATATGCTAAAAATTTACATAGAATCTGAATTGGAAATTGTATCCGTTTGGGAACAATAAAACATTTTATCAAAAACTTTTTTTTAAATTACTTTTTTTTTGGGTTCTAAAATTTGTTTTGTGCAATGTGTGCGTTAAAATTATGGAAAAAATTTTATTTTCAAATTGTTATAAAAATGGAGGGAGAAAAAATTATTTTTCCTATTTAAAAGTATCGTGTAAAATCGGAGATCAGTTATTATAAATAGTATTACTATCAAAACCGTCGGTATACTATATAAAAGGCTATAAAGAAAAGATGGTTGTATTATTAGTTGTTTTCCCCCTTTTTAAATATTAGCCACGCCACTGATGTTAAATTTAAAAATTAAAATAATTTGTGATGTTTTCAATTTATAAATATTCTGATCGAAAATAAATTTTATTGCAAATTTTTTAATTGGTCATTTTTGGGAAAAATTTATGTAAGGAAATAAAAACTTGGGGGGGTTTTATAAACTGAATTTTTTAAAAATTTTTTTTAAAATTTACCCAAAGGTTTCAAAATTATTTTTTGGGGGTTAAAAATTGTTTTTTTGACAACGATCCCCCAAATTTTTTTTTTTAAAAGCTTTTCCTTGACCAAAAAATAATTTTTTGGGGGGGTTGGAGAGAAATTTTAAAATAATTTAAAAATTTTTCTTTACAGAAATGATCACACACTAAATTATTTTTTTTTATGAATTGAACTTATTTCTAAAAGCAATTATTTCGAAAAAAAATTACTTTATGTATGAAAAATTAAATTTGTTTTTGTAATTTAAATAACCCCTTTGTTTTTTAAAAAAATTAGGTTTAGTTTTATTTTATTATTATTATTAGCCCCGGGTTTACTACCCTTGGGTTTGTACGATTTTGTAATTTGAAATGGTGGAGGGATTGTAAAAAAGGGAACTAAGTTTACTGGAATGAACCAGGGGGAACCCTGCATGGGGATATTCAATTTACCAATAGCTATTTTGTAAGCAAAATTTTTTCCCACGATAAAATTTTTTTTTAACTTTTTTGGTTTTTTAATTGAGGGACATTATTCTTTATAAAATTTGGGAGCAGTTATTTTGAATTAAAAAAAATTTTAAACAATAAATTGGTTTTTTTAAATATTTTAAAATTAAAAATTTTAAAAATCCATTTTTCGTAAGCTTTATTATTTTTCCACTTTTTTCTTTTAAAATTTTCAAAAAATTTTATTTAATTATTCTTTTTTAAATACTTAAAAATTTTAATAAAAAAAAAATTAACTCTTTTTAATTTTCCTACTTTTTTTCTTTTTAAAAAAATAATTTTTAAAAAATATCATTTCCTTCAAAAAAACTTATAATAAATTTACCTAAAAATTTAAAATTTATATTCCATTGATATGCTCTTTTTTTTTATAAATTAGACAAATTTATAAATAACACCAATCCACTTTGAAAAAAAAACCCCCAAAAAATATTTTTCCCCCAATTGTCGCCCCTTCCTATTCCAATAAACCATAACCAAGTCATCGCAAAATTTTTTTTTTTAAACCCTAATTTTATACTCCCCCCAACATTTTTTCGACAAATCCTTTATAAATAAAACTTTGGGGTTTTTTAAAACATTTTTTAAATAGTAACAAATAAACCCCTTTTTTCTAAGCAAACCCCTAAAAACAAAATTTTATTGGAGAAAAATGAATATTTTTTTTTTTTTTAAAAAGTATCTGCCCTTGCCTTTAAAATTAAATGAGAAGGGGACCCCTTTTTTCCCAAATCTCGGGTTAAAGCAGGGGTATCACAAAAGTGGGGACTTTCCTGAAAATTTTTAAATTTTCGAATTTTAGTCCAAACTTGTTTTTGTTTTAAAAAATTATTGGTGTTAATTAAATATTTTTTCGTTCATTAAAAATAATTTATATTTATTAATTATCATTTTAGATATTAGACCCATTATTGTTTTTTTTGTTTCTTTCAATTTTTACCCCATTTATTTTATCGACTTTTGTTGTTTAAAACAAACCAATGTTAATTTTAATTCTTCTGGTTAGCAAAACATATACTTTTTGTTTTTCAATTTTTAAAAGGAGAAAGGGAAGAACTTAACTTCTCTAAGTTAAACCCCATGTTTAAATGGCCTTTGGCTTGAAAAAACTTTTAAAGTTCAAATTTTTAAAACTCGTTTAAAAACTTAAATTTCTTGTTAGGTTTCTTTGTGTTCCCCCCACCTTTTTATGGGTAAAAAAGGAAAAAACCCTGATTTTCCCAATTATAGCACCGGGCTGATACCTAAAAAGTAGGTGGGTGTTGGAGATGAATCCCCCCAATAATGGATGAAACTGCAGATAACAAAACCTGTAAAGTCCTTACCAGTTAGACTCCGTTGGTCTTTCCCCAAGGCGGCGTGATCAAACGGGAGCTTTAAAAAAAAACCTCAAACCAGAACATTTTAGTAGGGCTCTATAAATCCTGTTTTGAATAAAGGTTTGTAACAATTTGCACTTTTTAAAATTCCTTTTTATAAAAAATGTGCCCTCAAGGGAAAATACTCAAATTTAAAAAAATTAAATCATGCTACATTTGAAAAAAAAATTTAATTACACTTAGTAGGTGAACAGTCTTTTCCCTAAAAAAATTATTTGTTTTTTTTGTTTAATTTAAGTTTGAAACTGTTTAAATAAAATCATTTTTGTAAATATCCCCCTGCCCCTTTTGTTGGATTAAATTTTGAATTAGTACGTCTTTTTTAGATGGGGAACCCCCAAACAGGCTTTCGCATCTTCTGCCAAAAGGAGGGGTTTTGAGTAAGTAGTCTGTAAATGAGCGGTGAACCCTTTTGTAGATACCTCCAGGTAAAGGTTTTTGGCCTTTCCGGGGGCGGTGCTACCCTTCTCTTGGGTTGCCCCACAGGAGGGTGGTATTCTTAATTTACAGTTTAGAAACAATTACTTTAAAATAATTTGATTTTTGGTGAAGGATAAAACTTTTATTTTGTTATAATTTTTTAAAAAATTACTTTAAAAATAATTTAAAACCTGAAAAAAATTAAAGTAATTTTTTTAATTAAAAATTATAATTAAGTTCCCAATATTCCTTGTGGTGTATTATTGGGGTTGAGGGACAGGATTATAAAGATTTTCTAATTTTTATTTTTTAAGATTTCCACTTGGAAAATTTTTCTTTGGTTTTTTATGTACACTTTCATCGGGGGGGCCTTCCCCCTAAAATACCCCCCTATAAAAAAAAATTTGTCTTACCCCAATATATGTTAAATACTCTAATAAAAAAGGTGAATAATGCCTTAAATCAAATCAAATGATTTTTTAAAACATTCATTTTTCAAAAATTTTTTGGAAAATCACTTCAAATCTTCGATCATAAAACTGCCAGAAAAAACACGGACCTTTTAAAAGTTCTAGGACCCCCCCCAAAATTTTAAGTTCTAAAGAGGACCATCCAATTTTATAACGTTTTTGGAAAAACCCACTGGGACCATTTAAATCTTTTATATCTTTTTAAACATTTCTGGGGAACCACTTTAAAATTTTTAGTCAATGTTTTTTTTAAACCCATTTTAAAACCTACCAAAAAATACTTAAAAATGAAAAAGCTTTGAAATAAATATTAAAATCCTTTGGATAGCCAAAAACCGGTTTGTATTATTTTAAAATTATGATGATTTTTAAAATAATTTAATTCAACCTTGTCTTTTATAAATAAAAAGGCTTTAAATAAAATTTCAAAAAATTTTTTTTTAAAAAAAATAATTCTTTTTCTTTGAAAAAAGAACAAAAAAATTTTTTCTTTTGTGATGATTTTATTTTAAAATTATTTTTGGTTGTGTTTTTGTTTTTAATTCGAGAGAAAAGCATTGTAATTTAAACCCCCCGGGGAAGTTTGGGAAAAATATTTTAACTTATTGGGCAAAATCAGGGTTTAAAGTTGAATTAGCATCGTTTTAGGTGACGGAAGCTTATTTTATTTCCCCTAAAATTTTTTTCATTAATTTATGGCCCTTTTGGAAAATATTAAACTCAAATTTGGGGGCCTATTTTAGTATTGCCCTTTCAAAACCCTTTTTTTTGAGAAAGAAACCTTGGGGCCTAAATCGTCCAGGTGTTACTCTTCTTTTTTACTTTTACGCAGCCCCGTGACTGCCAAGCCAAAACCCTTTGGAATTTTGCTAAAAACATATTCCGTTTTTATACCCACGTTGGCAAACTTCTTTTATTGATTTCAGAGCAGTGTTTTTTGGGGTTCCCCCAAAACTCTTCACCAGAGTGAAAGATTTTAAAAAGAAGAAAACCTCAAAATATCCCCAAAACCGAAATAATCCTTTTTCCAAAAACTTTCTAGTATTTGTCGACTCTAATAAGGAAGGTTACTTGAAAAATATTTAATTTTACAGTATGCCCCCCATAAAATTTTAAATTTGTTGTTTAAATTTTTAAGCAAAGGGGGTTAATTATAACAACAAAAAACCTGTCTATGCAATAGAGAAATTGTAAAAATTTTTGGGTTACACACAATTAAAATCTTTTAATTTAATTTTATTTTTTTTAAAGGGTTGTCATTTGGGGTATATGTTAATTTAAATACATTTTGTTTGTTAGCAAGCCCAAAACGGCAAAATGGATGTATTTTTTGTTAATCCTGGACTAGACTTTTAAAATTTCCCCAAAGCCGAGGATTAAAAAATTTTTGGCGGAGTTTCAAATAAAAAAACCTGGGTTATAAAAATTTACAAACGCCAAAGTGAAAAAACATTTTTAGGTCGGGTGGTGGCTTCAAAAAAAAATTTTGGCAGTTTTGAAAATTAAAAAAAATTAAATATATGGTTTTTGCAAAAAAAGTCCATTTCCCCCCTTGTTTGGAATTTGCTAAAATTTGGCGGGGGCTAGTTCATTGTCAAAAAAAACCCCAAACTAAAAATTTTTTTCCCAAACTTTTTTTTAAAATTCCAATCCTGGTTTTGTTGGAAAATATTTTTCCCCAAAAATTTTCAGAATTTAACCCCAATTTTAATTAACAAAAAAAATCCGTCCCAAATGGCCCCCCTTTTTTTTGGGTTTGCACCCAAATACATTTAATATATACATAACATTATATGTGTGTAAAATTAAAAAATATTACCGATTCATTTTTAGTATTTAGCGCATAAATTATCGTCTTGGATGTGTAGGTGGAGTTGATCAATCTGAGTGAAAAATACGAGTAAAACAAAAAAAATAGAAATAGTAATGGTGATTTTTGTTCTCACCTGATATGATATCATTGGCGAACACAAATGCCCCAATATGACAAAAATCCAACTAAAAGTCTTGACCAACGTCGGAAAAAAAATTTTGGCGTTCGTTTTAATCGCCCCCCCCCCTTCCCTTCTTTCATCCAGTTTTAACTTTAAAATAAATGGTGTGTTTTTAAAATTATAATTTTTTTCATTGTATATTTAAAATTTTTTAACATTCAATAAAACAAGCCAAGTAAAAATTGGGAAAATATTTTTTTATTTTTTCCCCCCAAAAACACATATTAAGAAAATAGGATAGTGCTTAAATTTTAGCGTAAAACGATTATAAATAAATAATTCCCAACAATTTAACGTTTGTTGGTTCTTTTTAAAAAGATGAAAAACTTTAAAAATTTGGTTTTTAATATTGTACCAAAGAGAAACATAATTAAACCGCCCTAACGAATAGTATTGGTCCCTGTTTTTACTTATAAAAACTTTAAAAAATCAAAAGCCTTTGCTCAGATTCTATCGTTCTTTACTAGATGAGGGTCGGGATAAATCGGCAGGGCCGAAAAATGCATAAATATCTCGTGATGAACTATGGCGGAAACTGGGTGCGTTAAAATTGATTCTATAATTAACTTAGGTTGTGGGGGTGCTGAATAATCATTTGGTTTATAAAAGTCAAGAAAAATAATGCATTAAAAAAAAAAAATAAAAATAAACTAGGCCTAAAAATATAAAAATAGTAGAAAAGCGTTTATTTTTTATGTTGTATTGAATTGATTTGTTTTTAAAGGGAAAAAAAAAAAAAATTTTTTTTATTTTTTAAAAATTATTTCCGAGCAATTTTGAGCGATTTTTTTAGTGTTCAAAAGTCTTTTTCTTCTATGGCCTTACTGTAGCCAGTTTTAAAAAATTTTAAATGGTCCTCTGTACAATAGAATGTAATAATAATTTTCTGAATTCAAGTTGTTCATGTTCAATTAAAGAAACAAAGTATAAAACCAATTTTTAGGGGGTGAATTTTTTATAAATAATTATCTTTACGACAATTAGGTTGGCTGCCTTTTAAATTTTCGCATTGTTTGTTGAAATATCAAATAGTATTATTATTTTCATTATTATTTTAAATTATTTTTTCATCTTCACCGCGCTTCTCCCCGTTCGGGTTATACGCACTTACGCTAAGTGAAATGGTAGGGTGATTGTGAGATAAAATGGGGCCCTACAGTTTAACGTGGAAATCTGAACACGGTGGAGGCCTTGCATTCCCCCATTTAAAGTTGTGTTTAATAACGTCTTGTCAGAGGTGGGAAGGGTCTGGCAATCAGAAAAAATCTGTGTGGGATGGGGGTTGAACCCCGGCCCCCCAGACAAAAGTCCGAATTTGCCCTAGCCCCCGGTAAACCCAAACCCATATGTATTTTATTCAACATCACCGAAAAGATGACCGAAAATATGTTGGCTCCTCCCTGGGGTGACTTTGTTTTTTTAGTTCATTCCATATCGTAAACTGGATTCACCACTCTAGAACAAGTTCATGAATTTGAGGGATTTCATTGAAACAGGTTAACACAAATTACCTTTAACTTTAAAGTAAAATTTTGTTTAAAGGTTTCACTTGTATCTTTAAATTTTATATGAACATCTGAAATCAAGTCATTAAATAAGTTTTAAAAAGAAATATTAACTGCACTGCGCAGGACGAATCTATAAAAAAAAAAATACAATCAAATAAGTTATTTCTGCTACTTTTTTTCGTTTTTAAATGGCCCCAAAATTAATAGTTGAGACTTTAAAAATAATTTAAATTTGATTTAAAAACTATAATATTTTACTCAGTAACAAACACATTTTTGAAAACCCCAATTAAAAGGTTTTTTAAAAAAAAATAAAAAATAAAATATTTTAAATTTGAAAAATGTATACTCGTGTTTTTAAAACTTTAATTATAGTGTATTTGAAAAAAAAAAATATATTGTAAAATGTGAGCAGAAAGTTTTAAACCCGTATTTTAAGTTTTGGGAGATGAGGGGAAAAGCGGAGGGTACTTTACAATAAATTTTTTGGGGCTCGACAAATCTGTAACTAAAAAAATTATAGATCTAATTTTAAAATATCAAGCTTAAAATCTGCGCTATGTTTTTTGGTAGTATTACAAAAGGCAATACCTATAAAAAAAAAATATTAAAAGCCGTTCCACTTTAAATTCCCCGTACGGGAAATTAAGAAACGCGTAGTTCCCAGATCTTATCCGTCGAGAAGATTGAGATTTTATACCCAAAACTTATCAATTTTACGCAAGTTTAAAACATTTTGGCAATGTTTTTTAAAATTTTGGGTTTATATAATTTGTACTATTCGGTTTATTATTATTTTTTAATGCAAAAAATGATAAATCCCTTTTTGTTATTATAATGCAAAAAATTTACTGTATTGAAAAGGTTGCGGTGGGAATTCTGACTTTTTCAAACTAAAGATGGTTTTTAAAAGTCGGTTAAAATTTGCTCCACCCCCCCTCTATCCATGAAAATTTGTGTGCATTTTTAAAAAATTTATTTTATTGTTTGTTTTAGTAAAAGTCTTTTAAAACTTTTTTTGACCCCCTAAAATATCCCGGGAAAATACCAAGCCCCAAAAACGCTTGGTAGTTTATCAATCAGAGTTATTCTGACCAATCGTGCAAAGTTAGTCCCATCGCTAGTTATATTAATTATCAGGAAAAAATAGTGTTTTGGTTCTTGACCATATTTTTTTGTACTAATGTTATTTCTATGTTAACTATTTGTGTCTTCACGCGGGTTTATATTCTGAAAAACGCATAGTTAATGTATATAGTGAAAGCATACAGTAGACAATTCATAGTAAAAATTATGGGGTTTATAATGAAATTTGTTTTTAAAGCTAGCTTTACGATTATACTACAAAAAAAAAAGAATGTAAATCCTTTGGGACTTAAAATGACTAATTATAAAGGTTATTTGGTGTTGTGGTGATCCGAAATTTTTTATTTAATTTTTATTTGTCATGTGTACATCAACGTATATACATTATTTAAATCTTAATTTTTTAAAAAATTTCCCCCTTTTTTTTATCAAAAAGGAGAATTTAAAACTCAAAATATACAAAGAATAATTTCCCTTTTTTTTAGCACCGCGTTTTATCCCCGTTTGGCTTTACGCTAATTTCCCTGTTGCTTTTGAGATGTGAAAGTGGTTTATTTACCTTTACATGGCGAAAAAAAATTTTTGGGTTATATTGATGAGTGGGGAGGTTACTTAATGATAATTTGTACCCTATACTCCCCAAGACATTGTTAGGAAAATTAAATCTCGTAAATTACAGTGGGTGGGGACATGCGAGTAAAGGGAGATTCTAGAACTTTTTCGAAAATTGACTGGCAAACCCAATGGGGAAGAAACCCTTGGGAAAGACTAGAGGAGATAAAAGGGGGACGGGTGGGGTCAAAAAACTGGTTAAAAATAGTAAAAGATAGTGAAGGTGGCGTACTTTTGTAAGTGCGGCAATGAACTCTAGTCCTAATCCATAGATTTAGGTAGTAAGTACTTTTTTTTAATTAATTCAAATACTGAGAGATTTTTTAACCATAATTTAAAGTGCATTAGAAAGAACAGAGGCAGCACAACTAAATTTTAGTTAAAAATTTTACTTTACTGTTTTCCCCTTTCCTTTAAGTGTACAAAGTTTAAGTACTGAAATGATAAATCTCGTAATGGCTGTTGGGAAAAAGATTTTGGGGATACCCCGTGAGACAAATTCGTCCTAACGATAAATAACAGTCAGTGGTCACCAATACTTTTAAGGGTTTCAGGAAGTCAGCGACGCGCCGAGGGTGGTTCAAGCCCCCCCCAACCAAAATTAAAAAAAACAAAAAAAAAAGAACACGAAAACACCTTTATTAAATCACTAACGTTCCTTTTGTCATAAATTTTTTAAAGAATATTTTAAAAAATTAATTTATAGATTCAAGTTCAAAGTTTTTAATCTTTTTTGGAGCACCCCCGGCCAATCTTTGGGGGTTCCCTTTTTTTAAACCCCCCCCAAAAACCCCCGGAGGCTTTTGGGGTTGGTGTGGAGCTTTCAAAAAAAATTTTTTGGTTTTCCCCTTATAAAAAAATGTTTGTAATAAATAGTTCCGTGATTTCTTGAATGGAAAGAACTTTTTAAACGGGGAATTTGATGTTGATCTCTTATGTTAATTTGTTCGTTTTTAGAAAAAGGGGGTGTGGGGACAAAATGTCTATTAAAAGTACTTTAGTTTATTAAAAAACTTTTTTTTACCCGCTTTTTTTTTTTTAAATGAAAAAAACCTTTTAAAATAAGTTTAAAAATACCCCCCCCCCCAAAAACCCCAAAATTTGGGGTTTGCGCCACTGCAAGGAGTCCGGGGGGGAAAAGGGGGGTTTTTTGGGGTTGGGGGGGGGGGGGGGGGGGGGGAAAAAAAAAAGAAAAAAAGTTGCCCCGTTTTTTCAGAGCTTTAAATTTTTTTAAGTTTTGGGTTTTTAAAAAATTGGTGCGACCGTAAAAAATTTTTAAATTCCATTGTATTTTTTAAAGTCTGCCGCAGGGGGCCCATGAAATTTTCTTTTATTTTGGGGGTTTTTGGTACCCCGGTACTTGGGGTTTTAGGGGGGAAAAAAAAAAAATTTTTTTTTTTTTTTTTTAATTTTTTTCTTAAAAATTTTTTTGATCCCAATTTTAAATTAATTTCTGTGAAACATTTTTCATAGATCAATTCTACTAATGTTTGTTTTGGGGTTTTGTTACCCCGGGGCCCCCCCTTTTTGGTTTTGGATTCCACGTTAAACTGTAGGTCCTTATTTTTTCTCACAATCCCCCTCCCCTTTAACATTAGCTTTGGGGGGTAAAACCCCCATGGGTAGTAAGATCCCGGGTAATAAATAAAAAAAACCCGGTACCTGGGCCTTTGTTTGGGTTTATGGCAATTCCAATAATGTAACTTTTTTTTTTTTTTAAAAAAGGTTGTGGTTTTTTTTTTTTTTACTACTTTTTTTGGGAAAAAAATTGATTTAAATTTCCCCCCCCCTTTCCCCTATACAGAGGGGGAATCTTTTTTGGGACGGAGTAAAACAAACCCCGGGTCAAGAGAGGGAAAAACCCCCTTTCCCCCAAGGCCCCCGGTTTATCGCAAATTTGGTAGTCAAATAAATTTTTTTTAAAATTTTTTTAAAATTTTATTTTTATTTTTTATTATTATTATTTACCCCCCCTTTTTTTAAAAAAGGGTTTTAAAGGCATTTTTTTTTTTTTTACAAAAAAATTTTCTTTGTTTTAACTTCAATAATAAATAATTTGAAGTTAAAACAAAAAAAAAAGGGGAAATTTACTTTAATATTCTGTTTTTTCAAATTTTGGTTTTTATCTTTTAAAGTTAATAAAACCCCCAAAAAAAATTTGGGTAAAAATAAAAGTCAGTTTTTTTTTAAAGTCCAAAAACCCACTTAAAAAAGGCAAAATTTTTTTTATTTAAAAAGATCCCAGTTTTTTTTATGCATGATAAAAATCCCCACCCCTTTAAATTAAAAACTTTCCCCCCAAAAGGGAATTCTTTTTCCCTACCCCATTTGGGGTTTCCCCTATCTAAATTTAAAAAAAAAAGAGGGTACATCTAAAAAAATGCCCCGGGGGGGGGAAGGGTACGTTTTTTTTTTTTTGTTTCTATGCCTTTATTTTTTAAATATTTTTATTTTCTCGTGGCCCCCGGGGAGGTAAGTATTGTGTCGTCCGATTTTTATGTAGTCAAAGTTTTGGGGACCCCTTGAACCCCACAAAATCGTTTATGTTTTACCGTTTGTCTTAGATTTGTATTTGCCTTTAAAACCAAAAAACCCCCTTTTTTTTTCGGCCCTTAAAATTGGGATCTAGGGGTTTTATAAGGTTCCCCAATTCTACGGTTTTTTTTTAAAAAATTTTCTAAACCCTAAATTTTAAAGGGGGTTTAAATTTAAAAGGGAAAAAAAGGAAAAATATTTTTTTTAAAATTGGCTTGAAAAAATTTTGATTAAAATTTAATTTAAGAAAAAATTTAAAAAATTTAAAAAAAAAAAACCTCCCCTGTTTCCGGGGAAAAAAAAATTTTGAGTACTTTACATTCAATTATTCCCAAATTTGGTTTATATCTTTAACTGTTTAGTTTCAAACTAACCCTTTCATTGCAAAGGGTTTTGAATTTTAAAAAAATAAAAACTTTATTTGAAATTTATAAATTTTTAAAACAAATTAATTTTTTAAAACTATAAGCAAATTTTTAATGAATATTTATGGCTAGGGTTTTTTTTTATTTTTGCAAACCCCTTTAAAAAATTTTGGGGAAAACCCCGTTTTGTATCTTACGATAGCGTTCTATTCACCGAAGCCCCCGGGGATTGGAGTCCCCCCGACCGGGGCTTTTTTTGGTGCCTCATGATGAAAATTCAGGATTACGGTCCGGGAAGCTAATTGCGCCTTTGTATCTGGGCGGGGCCAAAATTTTGCGACCTGTTTGTGTTTGGGGGTGTCCCGCCAAACCAAAACGGTGTGCCAGGTTCGCGGGTCACCATAACTTGGCAACCGGAACGATGTTAATTTTGACATTTTAAAGCGATGGTCATGAACAGGTTGCGGAAAGATACATAAGATACCGCACAAAATTGTAAGAAAAGGCTTTTGGGGCTGTATGTACCCTTGCAGACTAAAGTTTACCGGCCCGTATACACCAAAAGGCGGTTAAAAACCCTGATTTTAATACGTTGCCGTTTGGGGATCCGAGTCCTTGTAAAAAGCACTCCCACGATAAAAGGGCTCATTTAGACGGGCTGAAAAATATCTTTTTTTATTTTTACTCTAGACGTTCCCCTGACATACTTTTTCAAAATTTGAAAAAAAAAAATTTTTTTTTTTTCGCTGAAAAAAGATATTTTTTTTTTTTTTTTTTTTGACCCCGGGATACTTTTTTATATTTTTTTTTTTTTGCCCTTCGTCCCACTACCCGTTTTTTTTTGTAAATTTTGTTGTTTGTATATATTTTTAATTTAAATAAATTGTTTGTATTATTTTTTTTTTTAAATCTAATAAAATTTTTTGTATATTATTTTTATTATATATATGTGGGGGTGTTGTGTGTTTTTGTGTGTGTGTGTGTGTGTGTGTGTGTGTGTGTTTGTGTGGTGTGTGTGGTGTGTGTGTGTGTGTTGTGTGTGTATTTTCTTTTAGTCAAGATAAAAAATGATTGTTAATTTTTTTTTTTAAATAATTCAAATATTTATAATAAAATTTTATTATTTTATTTTATTTTAAATTGAAAACCCTCTTTTTTTAGTACCAAGGTACTATTCCCCCCCCCCCATTGTAAAAATTTTACATTTACTTTTCATGTGTTAAATAAATATTGTAAAAAAACCCGTTATGTTTATATTTATAATTTTTTATTGTAAATATTACAGTATATTTACACTGGTTATCTTTTTATGACAAAAAAAAATTTGTAAAAATTGTTATGTTTGTGTTTTAACGTTTCCCCAACCCCCCCTCCTTTTCCCATAAATACAAAACCCTATGTTAAGTCATCCAAAACTTTGGAAAATTGAAAAATCCCTTTCGGCCTATAAGGGCCCTTCCCGGGTGTTAAAGCACATTTTGTAGCAGCTTTTTTCCCTCACTTGGGCACATGGTGGTTAATTTGATAAAAAACAAATGGTATTATGCTTTATGGAACCGGGGATTCGAACAAGAGGGACAAGTCCCAACGTCATATTTGTAAGGGTTTGCTGGGAAAAGGATGACGTCTGTAAA
Organism: Timema cristinae; assembly: GCA_039000515.1. Taxonomy (NCBI): domain Eukaryota; kingdom Metazoa; phylum Arthropoda; class Insecta; order Phasmatodea; family Timematidae; genus Timema; species Timema cristinae. Next base: position 23,621 of record JBCFYV010009805.1, on the reverse strand, counting down.
GACTTCCCAGCTGATTATCCTTTTACCTTATGCGTGAAAACCCAAAGAAGTGGTGTCGATCTTTTCACCTAAGGTGCCACCCTCAAAAATTAGCATCAGTACCTTACACAAAAAATTTTTCATCAGGGCAAGGGCCAAAAAGACATTTCCCTTAAAAGCCCCTTTATCGGTTTTTTTTAAAAACCCCGGGATAAAGTCGATTCAACACTTTGCACGAAAAATTGTTCTGAAATCCCGTGTTTACAAGAGTTACCCGATGCTAAAAGACGCCTAGGTATAATTGCTGATTTAAACAAGGTACACCAGAAGGTTCAGTATAGAACCGCCCAAAAGTCGGTGTTGCGTGTATTTACCGCGAAAAAGATATAAAAAAACCCCCAACTTCCCCTTACAGATCATTTCTAACTGAGTCCCAAAGTGCTGAAAAGGCCCTCTGCTAGTGCGTGTACGCTGAAAATGCAAAACGGTCGCCTTGATGAAAACGGCCCCACAAGGGGAATGGTTGACTTGTTTTCGAGTGTGCCTACAACACTTTAAAAAAGGGGGGTAACGCTGAAAAATGTGCAGAAGCAAATTACGTGTACAAAAGGTGTTGCCCAAGTGGTCAAATAGGAGAGTGCTGGAGAAGAAAAGCGACTATCGTCAGAAAGGGGGAGCTTTTGCCTTTCTTTAGCTCCCTTTAAACAGGGGGTCCCCGGTTTTTATTCAACAAGTAAATAATGGAACACACGAAAAAATGTTTTTGGGGTCCCCGGAAATTACCCTTTGAGCAACACCCCCAACAAAAGGCTTCGGGAACAAAATTGTGGTTCCGAGTTGGACAAGGAATGGAAAAAAAACCCCCCTTCAAAACTTGTGAAAGTCTAAATGGACGTTATGCCAACAAGTGCTACAGCGCTTTACATTAGTCAACACCTCCGGACTGAAAACCCCCCCGCCCCCACCCCGAAGTGTTGTATTCCCCCTCCAACGTACTTAAAAAGTTCGCCAGGGACTAAAAAAGCTACTTTTACTAGAAATATTAAGTCCCGGAAGGCGGGCATCTCTTGGGGCTCAAATGGCGAGGAGTATTAAGATCCTCTTCTGGGTCCAATATTGTGGATTTTGTCAACGATTGGTCAGGCAAGAAGACACCGAACCCTCAGGGTGGGAGAGTTTCTCACGGCGCTGCCAAAAAAAAAAAACGTTCCGAAAAAAATTTATTGTAAACCGAAAATTTGGCGCCCATTAGAGATCAGACGCCCGTACCCAAACCCCTTACACCATCGCAAAAGCCCAAAAGGGGGGTGAAAACAAGGGCTGCCGTTCAGAGTTTAAAGGAAAAGTCTAGCCGACATTACTAGACCCTTTATCCTCAGGGTTTTCGGGGCCCGTCGCTCATAAAGGCGTCCAAAAAAAAATCCCCAAAAAGTAGAGAATGGTTCGTGGCAGGCGTTATTCCCTACAAAAACCCGTCTAAAAAAAAAGTCCCCGAAAAAAGTAGTGGGGTAAACATTTACGGTCTCTGGCAAACGATCTCAAAAGATATAGAAATCTCAGAAAATACAACGACGGTGCAGTGTATTGCTCACCTCATGAGTGTTTTGAATTGGCCTGGGCGAGGACGTTCCCTCCAAGGGGGGGGGCGTAGTGGAGAGCCTTTGGGACATTTTCAAGCAAAGTGGCCCCCTAACCTCTAGTATACAGCGGAACAAGGGGGCAGAGTTTACGGCAGCTTGTCCGGAAATTTCTCAAGCAAGAAGGCGTGCATTTACCCATCTAATCAAAAACGTGAAGGCAAGATCGTGGAAGGTTCCATAGAACTTGAAAAGGGGGCTGTTGGCGCTACTTTACCAAAAAAAAAGTATCGGTTTGTGGACGTCCTCCAAATCTAGTCGACCCCTTCAATGGTCCCGCATTCCCAGTATCAAATGGCGCCGCCGCGTTTTAGAAACTAAAGTGCTTTAAATCAGGATTTTCTGTACGGCAAAGGCGTCCAAAAATCGAAGTAAAAAAAAAGTCGGTGACACGGGGCGTATTAGAAATCCAAAATGCTGTTTGAAAAGGGGACGAAAGAATTGGAAAACAAAGAGATTTTTAAAGTCAGCAGTGTCGTGTTTTCGGGGGGCAACCCGTGTTACAGATCCCGTTCTTGACGGCGAAGAAGTGGGGGGGACTTTTACGAACCCCAATTGCAACGCGTACGTTTCCCCGAAAAAATTTGTCCCAAATGCTGCCATGTCGTGAAGATATTATCAACTTTGAGATTAGCTGTGCAGAAAACTAAACTTTTGATTCTATAGAAAAAAATTTTGTTTATTTTGGCCAAAAAAGTTTGTGCTATAAAAAATGCAAAGTACTGCACTAAACCCTGTCCTACACCTCGCCTTTAATCCCAGCTCCCAACTCAGCTCGCCGGGGGTTTGGGGTTTAAAAGGGAAAGGAAAAAGACAAGAAATGTGTGCAGTACATTTATTTGAAAGATTCTAGACATTTCCCCCGATGAGATGGGGGGCAAAGCGACAAAGTTTCTTGTTAATTTAATTTCGTTTGTCCCTCTTATGACAGAATGGGATATGTGCACAGTCCTTATCTGTGAAGACATTTCTAAAAAGTAGAAAACGGCCTTTTCAAAAGAAGTTTTTATAAAATATAATTTAAAATTTCGCAATGTTCGTATTAGAACTTTATTGCTCTTTTCTCCCTTAAGTTTAACCCGAAAAGATCCCCGTGCTTAATGTTGGGGTAAATTTCCCCTTTTGCCGACTTGTCTAAGAGGTGTTGGCATTTTTATTTGGCTGTTAAAGGGTTTCTACAATTATCCAAAAAAAGGGAAAATAAAGAAGCTTATTGTTTCCTTTAGTTCTAAGCGCATGCGCATTGATTCGAGATGGTTTTTTTGATTTAGATCGGGTTTTTCCGTGACTAAGTTCAGGGTTTTTAGCGGCTTTTAAAAAGGTATGGTTGAAATTTTTAAAGAACTCTACGTTACGAGGCTGAACCTAGGATTGGGGTTTTTAGAGTCGTCACGTGACCCGGTTCGTTCTGCGTTGGTTTTAGGTGAACGTAAAAGTCCCCGTTGATAACTCTCAGTGATGGTAGATTTTGAAACGTGTTTTTCTAAATATTTTGACTTAAATTATTAATTGTAAGGATATTGGTTTTGCCCGGGATATATATTACAGTTTATAATAAATTGGTTATGTGTTTTCTACAATTAAAAGGGTTTCTGGGTTTTAAAAGTAAAAAAGAGTAAAAAATTTTGGGTTTGCCAACTCCTAGATACTTTTTAATTTTAATAAATATTTAAAAATTTAACAAAAAAATTTTAAATCCCGAAAGTACTACTTCCCCCCAAAGAAAAGAGGTTAATTAATTTTTTTTTTTAGGTTTTATTTATATTATATATGATAAAATTATATAAAAAAAGATAAGAAAAAAGAAATAAAACGCCTTATACAAACTAAACGTTTTTTCAAAAAGTACCCTGCTCCCCATGACGCCGCAGGTACGTCTGTTATTAAAATTTACTTTTTAAAATCTACTTTTGTCCCCCGAGATTATCTACAGCGTGCTTTAGATTTAAAACGTTAAATCCAAAAATATATTGTTTGGAAAAAAAACGTTACCGAAACTGCCCAGGCTGGGATGTAGTCGGGGGTGTTTCACCTATAAATTTTTAAAATTTGAATAAATTTTTTTAAATTTTTAAAACCCCGAGATTTACGGGTTCTTCGGATTTACCCCTGGGGGGATGGGCATCAGGGGACTTGAGGTGGGTACGCCGTGAATCTGACCCTCTGATGGGGCACGCAGGTGATGGTAGACAGACGACTTGGTAGTGGGTATCGGGCGGTCTGATGTGGTAGGTAGGGGTCTCTGGTGGTGTGTTTGCTGTTTCTGAGGGGGGCGGGGCGGCGGGGGCGGGCGTGAAGTATGGTGGGGTGGTGTGGAGCTCAGAGGGTTTTGGGGTGGGCGGTCGGGGTAAAACCAGTTTCCACGTCCCCCTTTCGGAAATTGTAAAAGGGCACGTTTCATAACACAATTTCGTTTCCGATTTCTGTGGGTTTTATTTTGTTGCTTTTATCGTGTGAAAATGAGTCACAAGACTTATGTAGCCTCGCTCCTCTACTTTGTAAAAATTCCCGTCTATCATCACCGCCCTGTGAAATTCCTCCCCTCATATGGGACGCCCCCCCATGTATGGCCCACAAAATTAAATTAATATAGCCGGATCGAAGCATGGTGAGGGACCTGAGAGCTAAACGTTCTGTAGAGTCCACTTGTCCGCTGCCCCTTGTTGTTAACTGCCTGTCTCTTAAACGCGTTAAAAATTCACAATGGGGGTGACCGGGGTTTTTCTCCGGCGCGGTAATACCGTTTTCTTTATTTAAGAAACACGGTATTATTGTTAGAAATACCAAAAAAGACCGGTAAAAAAACACAAAATGCCTCTAGATAGGCTATTAGACGTTTTTCCCGAACTTTGATTGACGCTTTTAATTTTTTAACCCCGGGTTTTTTTATTCGGTTGATCACCAATTTGAGGTCTGTACGGCCCTTTGCAATATTTTACCAGCGCGTAACTTGTCCCTCTTGAGCTGCTTACAAAAAGTTTAAATAAAAACAAAAGGGGGACCTTTTTATAGCCCCCCTCTCGATCGATCACGAGAAGAAAGGGTACGCTCTATTGTGTCTCAAACACGTCTTGTTGGACCGCCAAAATGGTGCCCGGGAAAACCCTGTGCAAACGTCCGTATTTTTTTTTGTCTGACACGTTTTCTCTACCGCCAAATGGCCCGGGGAAAACCCCCGGTTGCCAGTTCGGTGACCTCTATATCTATTTTGTCTCAAAACGTCTTTTTGGGGCCGTCAAACCCTGCATGGGAAAAAACCCTTTCCGACGTCACGATATTTTCTTGCCTCAACTTCTTGTGGCTGTCGCCAGGGAAAACAAGGGCGATATCTATAAGCCCTTTTCAAAACGCAGGTTTCGTTGTTATATTTTCCTAGGGGGGATTGGGGGGCGGGTACATGTTATGGGTTTGAATCTTCTGGGGAGGTGCGGGTGGAGGAACATTTTTACATCCATGCATTTCGCAGACGTACCAAACAACCAATTTTGTAGACTTGTGACGGGGGGTAGCGGCCCCTAACTATGGGTTCCCAGGCCCCTGATTTTGCATGTGTTGGTAGAGTTGCGACTAATACCCAAAGAACGTCATGGGAAAAAAAAAACCCTGTTGCTGGATCCCCAACGTTTATTCGCGGCCCCTGTTGTGCTGTAAAAAAAAGAGGGTTGCCGGTTTCCGACGGTCTGGACGGTATTTCAGCCGGTTTTTTGACGACGTCCCAAAAAACCAATTTTAGTAGACTTGTGACGGGGGTGTGGCCCCCAAATGGGATTCCGGGGCCTTGTTGTGCTTAAATTAGATGCTTTAAACTAGAGTTTCGACATAACACGCAATGATTAGTTATGGAAAAAAACCCAGGTTGTGAGGTCACGAATATTCGGTCCAACTTGTTTGTCTGCCCCCCAACCCGGCGCCAGGGTTGCGACATAACCGCAATGATTTTTTATTGGAAAAAAACCCAAGGTTGTTGGGTCATTGTCGCCCCGGCAGTTGGCGTCAGGGTGGCGAAGGAGGAGGGGGGGCTCAAGGCAGGGTGAACCCTTACCCCCCTCTACAACCCACCCCCCTTTGCCCAAAGGTTCTGCTGCTTGTTCCCGGGTCAGGCCTTGGACAGAAGGCCAATTTCATTCTAGGCCCGTCAGCCGTAGCGCAAGCCTCGTACCGAAACTTTAGGACTGTATGCCCCTAAAAAACAACGTCAAGAACCAACAGTTCAGGTATGCCCGCAAAAAATAAAATCTCCCAAAACCTCTATCCCACCAATTAAAAAAAAAAAAATTAACAACATTAATTTTTAATCAGCAAGAACCAACATGTCCGGGGGGGTTTTCCCGGTGTAGGGGAGGGGCAGGAGGGGGGGTAAAGTGTTCAGGGAAAGGGGGGGGTGGGAGAAGGAGGGGGTCAGCCAATCAGAGGCAGGGGTGTGGGACGTGACCAAAAACACCCAAACACGAGGGATTTACCAGGGCCACCACACTATGCGTCAAAATTGTTTGGTAAATTCAAATTTTTTGTTCCTCAATGCTTAAGACAACCTAATTTTTTATTTTATTAAACCCAAACCCAAAATAAACCCAAACAAAAGGCAGAGACAGGTGCGTGAAAACGAGTACTTTGACCCCAAAACCTCATGAAGGCGATGAGCCCATTTGAAATACATCTCCTAAAAACAAAAAGGGTGCGATGACGATTACGCTGTGAAAATGGTAAAATCGTGAGGAAAGTGAGAAAAATGCGCCCCCCAAAGACCCTTTTTAAAATTATTTGGTGAGCAGACAAGGTCGTGTGGCGCACTTTTCCCCCATAAGTGTGATGATTCTTGCGAGGGGGAGGGTTTTTTTTTTTTTTCTGGGGAAAAGGGGCAGTTTCCCCCGGGTAATTTTCCCGACACCAAGTCATACTGCTCTTTTTTTCTCAAAACTCTTTAAAGTTTCTTTTTTCACAAAATTCATCTACAAATTTGCCATGTTCTTAAAAGGCCTTCTCTTCTTCTATCTACACACTCTACTTCTTATTTTCTTCTCCTCGGCCCCCAAATTTCTCAACATGCCCAAACCAACGTTAGAAGTTCTTTCACTCAACTTTGGATTTTTCAAACCGCATCCTTCAGGACTCTTCATTAAAGACTTGTCCATACGGTTTATCCAAATCATTTCTTGATACGTTTCCCAACCGCATTCACCTTAGTCTTGGTTTCTCCCGACAACCCACCTTCACATTCATAAAAAATGTTGGCGTTGAACATTTAATGCTGCCTTTTTGCCCCTTTCCTACTACCCCATTTTTTGTAATAGTCCCCAAAACATCTAACTACTCTTTAGAGGTTCCCCCTTGCGATTTCATACCAATCCTTCTATTTTTAAGAAAAATTCTTCTGTTATACAAAAACTTTCGCTTGTTTTTATCAGTTTTCCATTTTATAATTGACAATCATTTTTCCCGATCCATCCTATCAAAAATTACGACTTAGTTTTTGGGGGACATTTTCGTGATCAAAATTGCTGTCGCCAATTCTAGATTTTAATTCACTTGCAAGTTTCTTTATTCTGGCAAAATTTAAAAAGGGACCTATCATCTTCATATTGCAGTATTCTCAATTTTATTAAAAATTTGTCACCAAACCCGGTATCACAAAAAATCCCTCATTCCTTATCCATGATTAGGGCCTACTTAAGCAAAACCTTGAGACAAAACACAACCTTGTCTTTAAAACCGTTCAAGTCAAAAACCCTTTTGCTCAAGCACCATCCACCCCTTAAAAACCCCTCTTTTCTTTTCCCTACATGCCATTTTTGCATTCATGCCCTGCATCCATATTTTCAGTCATTCAATAACACGCCTTTTCACATGGAGAAGTTTTTTAGAAGAATCTCATTTTAAAAGGGTTTTGGTAAAAAATAATCAACTTTTCCTAGATTTTGGTTTTGATTTTAAACAAAAGTATATTTTTTGTCTGCTTTTCACCCCGATGATAATTTAACGACCTTTCTTCCCGCTTTAATCATTGGTTGCATTTGTCATTGTTGAGTAGTTATTGTTTTTATTCAAAGAGAAAAAAATTTATTTTTCAATTGTTTCTCGGTTAGTAAACTAAGAATGAATTTTGTGCTGTTACAAGTTATTGAGCCAGGAAAGTTGGAAATTCGTTAAAAAGTTATTGTTATAAATTGATTGAGCTTTTCAAAAATTGTTTAGTCGTTTTTTTTTGACTTTGGCTATTGGTTTGGGGTTTTTAAAGAATAATAAAGATTCTTCATTTTAGTAAAGGATCATAAAATTGTTTTTAGTGTTTTATTTGAATTATTTACTCACCGTTTTTTCAAGTTTAGGGGTATTAAAAATTTTTTCGGCTGTTTTATTGTAAAAAAATGTTTTAAAATTGATTACAAAATTTATTTTTCCCTTTTTTATTTTTAAATTAGAAGTGGTGTCCTTATTTAGTTTCAAACACCTGCTTCAGTTTCTGAACGATCTGAGGTGCTTTCACACGTGCGGCGTATTCGGTCGAATTTTAGCGTTTGGTTCGAAATTTGCCCCAGTCCCCAAATTTTTCGAAACAAATATTCACGGGTGTTTTCTCATTTTCGCGGGGGGGTCTAGTGGTAAATTTTGGGGTTTGCTTTAAAAACTTGCTATATTGATTTACAAATTTTTATTTTTTTTGTATTTTCGAAAATTTTAATTGTAATCATTAGTGCTTTTAAAATATTAATCAGTGAAAAAGCCGTATTTATTTTGACGTTCACCTTGTCGGAATGAACTCATCAACGATTAACTTTCTTTTTCACTTCATTGGGTCGATTTGAATTGTTAGTTTATTTCATTTCCCAATTTTTTTAGATAGTTTATTTTTTGACGCAAATAGATCTTAAAATTCGAACAGTATAGGAGGTACGGGATGTAAATTTTAGTGTAACGAAATTTTTTCGATAAGGTTTGGCCTTCTTTTTTAAAGTATTAAGGGACAAACCAAAAAGATTTATATTCGTAGCTGAAAGGGGTAAAAATTTCGTCTTTTACCTTCGATAGCGGGGGGGGGCGGGGTTCTGCCATTTTGTTACGATCCCCCGCGCCTTGGAAAAATTCCCCCCAAGTAAATAACTTCCCCACTCTGTCGTGGTACGACGCTCTTTTTAGGGTCAATCAAAAAAGGTCGTCGAGATCTATGATTTAATAAAAAATTTAAAAAATTTTATTACAGGTTTGGGAGGAAAAAATTTTGGGTTGAAGTTGAAAATTCTAAAAAAATTTTACCCAAAGTCCGCCAACTCGCCCGGGAAATTGCCGAAGTATGTGGGGGAAGAGAAAAGGTAGTATCCAAATAATACCCCCATATTTGGGGTTTGGAAAGAAAAAAGGAAATCGGGGTGAAAGAAAATTTGGGAAATGACGTAGGGTGGTGTGGCGCCCGCTCTTTGGTGGGGCGGGGGCGAGAAAAACCATGGATGTAATTTAGTAGCGAATAGTCACCCTTCGGAAAATGGTTGGAAGAAAAGGATGTGGATTCCGGAAATCGGTGCAATGGAAAAATATTGGAGGTAGCGGTGAGTGTTTTGAGAGCACGTTTTTTGAAATCTTCGCACACAGGACAGTGTGACAGCTAGGTTTCTGCGAGACCTGAACCAGTCAAGTCAAAACATGCCACTGTCCTAATACGTTGGGCAAAGCGGTTACAGATTTCAGTTTTTCAGTGTTGCATAAAATCATGGACAGATAAGACTCCAAAAATTGTCGCAATTGAACCCTTTCAAATATCACCAAAGTCCCGCGGGATGTTTTCATTGGACCCAATCAGGCACGGCTGATTTCCCTCGTTTGCCTCCCTGATATCCCCCGGTTCGTTTGAGGGCAATTCGGTTTTAAAGGGTCAAGTCATAAAAGGTGCCAGCTCACAGCGACCGGTCTGTAAAATTTATTGATTTGACTTTCAAAGAAACTTTGATGTTTTGTCTTCGTTTGTACCTTTTTTTCTTTACCCTAGACCCTTTATAAATTTAAAAATTTTTTTTAATTATTAAAATTTTTTCTTTATTTACACTTCAAAACATATATAAATTTGTTGGGTAAAATATTCATGTAAAAACTCTCCGGTGTGCACTGACGTCAACCCGTTTTTATACTTCTTCAGGTGTGTTTAAAATGATTAAATTTAGTTTGTAAATAAATGGTAAAACATATCTGTATCTATATTTAAATTAGTGGGTTGCATATTTAATACATTTTTAAAAATAAATTAAAATTCATATATTTTTTTTAAATTTAATCTTTTAATCATTTTTGTTTAGCTCCGAGACACTCATGTTAGCAGTTAGATCACTTTTTGGTACTGCAAGAGTATTTCTAAAACTTAATCCATATCCCACTTTTTTAAATTTCTTATTTTGTTTTTTTTCATGTGTAACCCACTGCACCATTTACAATAGCCTCGATAAACATCCTTTTATGTACCGGCCGTGAGCGAACCTTTTCGATGAATAACAAATCATCAGTGGCATTCATTTTCATTAAAATTGAATTCATTTACTACCCCCCCTTCTTTACTAGTGTGTAAGCGCTTAAGGCAGTATTCCCCAAAATAGGCGGTTACCCTCCCCCGGGGGGATTTTTGGGGTTTCAGGGACAGTCATTGTAAGGGGGCCGGCAAGGGGGGGGGGTAGGTTTTTTTTGGATAACGCAATTAAATTTTAAAAAGGCAAACCCAAAAACATTTGGTTAATTATGTTTATAAGCATTTACAGAATTTTTGTTTTAACGTTTTTTTATTCATATGGATTCTACATTTTTTACGAAAAAAATGAAGTTTTTTTGTGACCTGTTTCAAAGGAGATTTTTTGTTTTTAGCAACAGACATCTAGCTATTGAAAAAAAAGTTCTAACTAAATTTTTAACTTTTTTACAGGTGATAAAAAATTATTTTTTTTGTGGGTTTTAATTTGTTTTTTTAATAAAAATTTCGCATTGTTTTTTTTTTTTTTTTTTCCCGGTTATACTTATATTTTATAGAAAGGTTTTTAAAAATAAGATGTAACAATTCCTTTACTATTCTTGCTAAAATTTTTTAGTTTAAATAATTATATATGAATGTCAAAGAAACATGAATTTTGGGTTATTATTGTTGAGTTAGCATGTTTATACATTTAAAATTTTTTCACTCTTTTGTTTTAAATGGCCTGCTAAAGATGGGGAAAATTTGGGTTGGAATCTTGGTTGGGGTTTCTAAGGTGATTTTTTAAATGGTTTCCCACTTTCCTTTCCCTGCAAATGCAGGTATTTCCTTTAAAAAGCTTCCTTCTCATCCCTATCCCATTAGAGTACTAAAAGGTTTTAAGACTAGTGATAAAAAATAAAATAGCTACAAATTTTTAGCACTATGTATATGGGGTGATACTTAATTAAAGTTAGGGGTTTTCTTTATTTAAAGTTCCTTGTTGGCTTGAAAAATTCAATTATATTTAAAAATTTATAGCTTATTAAACCCAAAATGTGAAAGGTTATATTAATTATGCTCTTTTGTATAAAAAAGTGATTAGTAAAATATTGCTTTAAAAAAATTAAAAAGAGAATATTTTTTTTTCATTTGGCCCCTTCGACAAACCGCCATACCTTTTGTTGAACTAACCATAATATTGTTTAGCTATAATAGCACATGTAAGTGCATTCTAGTCGGAAAAAAGTTGGAATCGTTTGTTGGAAGGAGTGAAAAAAGACTTTCCTTGTGTTTTTTAAAAAGAAACAAATAAAAAATGTGCATTTTCTGTATTAACTAAAGAAATTAATTTTTTTGGAAAGGATTTAAAAGTTCATCAATTTTTAGTAACATTTTAATTTTTTAAAATTTTCTAATAAAAATAAAAATTTAGTAATGTTTGCATTATTAATTTGATTCTTTTAATTAAGTTTTTAAAATTTAATATGACTTTGAAAGATGGAGTTTATTGGTTTTGAAATTACATTTTTCCGACATTTTTTCTGAAGACAGTTCCTTGTTCAAGCCCCAAAACAAAACCCCATGTCTTGCAAGTGGCTTTGGGTGTACTGTTTTGTAGACTGAGGCCCTTTGGGGGTTCAAACAAAATCATGTTTGTTGTTAATTTTTAAAAAAAAGTTTTTAATAAATCAAAAAATAACCCAATGATCTATTAAAATTTCCAAAAAAATTAAAATCTTGTCTTAAATATTGTATAATTTTAGTCTTTATTTAATTGTGAAACTAAATCCTACCTTAAAACCCCTTCAAGTCACCCTCCGTTCCTGTTATTTAAGCTAAATGATTTAATTTATAGGAAGCTCAGGTAAATTTGTTTGGGTTTGATGGAACCTTCCCGTAGTTTGGGAATTTTTTTGGTAGTTAAGAGAAATTAAAGCGTATTGGTTAAAAAGAGCCCTAATGTATTGTTTTCCCTAAAGAATTATTTATTGTACCTAGGTGTTATTTAGGCTAAATTAAAAAGTAAAGTGTGTCTTGAAAATACCGACTATATTAATACAAATGCTTTTTTTGGTTATAGTAGACGCCAATCACACCTTATATGAATATGTTTGTATAAGGATTGTAGTTACAAATTATAGTTACACACTATAATCAAATTAAAAAAAATAGGTTTTCAAAAAAATTATGAAATTTAATTTCCACCCAATAATTATATTTCATTACTTTCCCCAAAATTTTTCAAATAGAATAGGCAATTTGGTGGGTTTAAAAATACATTTACAAAATATTACAAATTTAGAGTAAGCCAAAAAAAATCAAGGAAAATTTTTTTTAAATTTGTGTAAAAACTAATAGTTATCGGTTGAAAAAAAAGTTTCCATACTTTGATTGTAAAAAATAAATTGAATTTAAAAAAAGTAGGATTGCATCTAGAAGTAACAGAAAAATAAATAAGCCATGTAAAAGCATCTAAATTACTTAACATATATCTATAACTCCTTGGGGGAAAAATAATTATTTCCAAAGGGAAAAAAAAGACTTTTAGTTAACTATTTAAAACTAAAATTGTGATTGCCTAATTATCGCACATTTAAGTTTCAATTTTTGGAAAAAAAAATTTTACTGATTATATTTACCCTTGTGAAAACTACAAAATGGGATCAACAATAAAAAGGGTTATTCAAAGGGCCGTTCCAAAAATAAAAAAAAGACTTTTATTAAGCAATAACATTTGTCCTAAGATTTATCCAAAAATTAGCATAAAGTATATTACTTAAAATGTTCATATGTTAAATTAGTGATTGAACCGGTTTTTCTTTTGTAGATTTAAAAATTTTAATACGTACAGGGTATACTCGGTAAAAATTTGGTGGGGGTTTTTTTTGAAAATAAAGAAAAATTTTTTTTTTTTAGACCACGTTTTACTGCTCGTTTGGGTTATGCGTCTCATACTTATTAAAGCTAAAAGTTTTCGAAATTTTTTTATGAAAATAATAGAGTTTAAATAAATTTTGTGTTATAAATAACATTTCCGGTGAGTAAAAAGAAAAAACTCGGTTTTTAAGTACATTACTTTTGTTAAAATAAAAGGTTGCGAATTTAGAAAATTTAATAAAAAAGTAATTTTTTTAAAAAAATGTTATATTTATATAAATTATCTAAAAACAAATTTACAAATGTATATATAGGGTCTACTAAATTTTCTAAAGATTCGGGGATGAGGAAATTTTTATTTTATTTTGGGCCTATGTGTTAATTTTAATTTTTTGAAATATTTTCATTTAATTTCCTGCTTATTTGTTAGAATGCTCAATGCAGTGATAACTAGCTTTTTCCAGTATGAGTCCCTTTCATTTGGTCCTAGATTTTGAAAAAAATTTAAAAGTGATACAAGAAATTCTGAATGTTTCTATAAGGTAGTCCCCAAATTAGAGCGTCACTATTTTCTTCTTTTAAAATTTTGTTTTTTTTCGGGTTTTCAAAAAAAGAATTTTATTTTCTTTGGGCACTTTATAGGTAGTATGAAGGAATGAAATATTGGTTTTTTTTAAGTCATGCCCTTTTTTGGGGTTTAGAACAAGATATATTTACTTGCTAGATTATAAACACGTTGTTGTGCAACCAATGTTTCAAGGGGAAAAAAAGGAACAGGGGGGAAATTTAACATTTTTTTGAAAAATCAATGTGATCATTTCTTTGGTTTGCTTTTTTTTTTTTCATGAAAGGGTCTATTATTAGAAATTGTGGTTTTTAAAGACCCAAATTTTAAATTCTCAGTGTTTTCTAAATTTTTTGTAAAAATTTAATTTTTTTTTAAAAAACACAAAAAAATCCCTAATTGTTTCAGTTTTATGGGAAACCCGAGGGGAAAGTAACCCTATTTTTTTAATTATTGTAAACTTCTCCCAAAATCAATTGGGCTACTAGCTAAAAAATTTTATTTTACTTTATTTTTATGTTTTGAGTCCCAAAAGTTGCTCAATCGGGAGTGTGTTGTCTATTAAGCTAGGGGTTCTGGGTTTGATTTTCCAACATGGCCGAAAAATCCACATGGTGAAATGGGTTTCTCCTTTACAGGATGAATTAAGGGCCAGGGGCTGATTGTTTGCTTTAGTATTAGTTAGTTTATAAATTATGTGCAAATAAATTAAAGTTTGAAAGTGCACATTAAAAACCACAAATAGATAAAAAATTTTTTTAGCGAAAAAGAGTCTTAATATTAAAATTTTGACAAGTTTTGAGACAGGTGTTTTGGGGAAACCCAAATTTAACCCCCCCTTTTTATAAGGTGCTGATAATTATGTATTTAAATTAAATTTTCCCCCCGCTTTTGTCCCATGGTCTAAGCTTCACTTTCACATTGGGCTTAGTTCCAGTGATGCGTCAGGGTTTGAATCTGTTGGTGTAATGGGGTGGTTTTTCTTTTCCCTTAAGCCAAAGGGGTTTATTTCCTTTCATTCCTATCCTTAGCATAATTTAATAGTAATTTTTAATCTATGGGTACCCAAAATGCAGTGAAAAAAAAAGATAAAGGTAAATGAACAATGTAGAAGATAGTTGAGATGGGTGAAGGTGAAGGGAAAATTTACCAGATTCCTTAGAGAATGGAAAACTCTCACAGAAAAAACATAGTTCAGTAGAATGAGAATGTCCCCCTGTCTGAGTTAAAAGTAGGTTTGTAGGGTCGTCCTTATCAAATGTAAAACTCATGTTGGGAGAAATTCAAAGCCAAGTATTTTTTTATTTTTGGGATATTTTGTTATCCTGCTTAACTCATTTTCTTGTCATAAGGTTAAATATTTATTTTATCTGTTTTTATAATTTAAATTTTTATTGTATTGTTTTCGTCAGGTGCTATTAAGTGACAAAATTTTTTTGATATATGGTCAGGAAAAAATGATTAAAGTATATTTGGGGTTTTAAAAGAAAAACACTAAAAAAAGGATGACCTGTAGTAAACCCCAAATAAAAACCCCTTTATTTTCTAATTAATCCCATTATGTTACATTGAAATTTTTAATTAAATTTTATAGAAAATTAAAAATTTATTTTTATAGTGGTGGTATGTTGGTGGTGGTTGGTGGTGGTGATTAGTGATATGATTATAAAGAATGGTTTTCCCAACTTTATTATGAAGGGGAAAAAATACAAAGAAATTAGGAAAAAAGTAATTAAATCAACTGAAAACTAAAAATATTCAATATTAATTCTACTTTTTTGAAATGCTTATTTTTGCTTTTTCCCCGATGTGTTATTGAAGCAGCTGCATCGTTGTTGGATATCCTCTTGTAGGCCTCAAATAAAACCGTTGAAAGCAAAATTTTGTCCGCTTAATAGCTCAGGCTGCCATTATTATTTAAAAAAGGCTACATCTAACAATCTGTTATTAGGTTTGAAGGGGGAAATGTCAAACATGTTACTACAGTAAAAAAATCTTTCTGAGAAATTATATGTGCAGTGAAATAGGTACAAATTTTCTGGTTTTGTCAGTTGTTGCCACCCGTACTTGAAAGGGGACGTTTTTTGGTCGCCTGCGGTCCTCATGGGTGTACAGATTGGATCTTGCTGTACATGAAGTGGAACAGGAAAGAGCAAGTTATAATACTGTCCTTGATATTCTCATCCTTGGTGGTGGCTGCGGAAGCTTATGTAAAATGATGCAAGCTTTATGTGGCCAAAATACCGCGTGGGCTTTTTTGGTGGCCCCAAACTGAGACACACGAGATCCGTACCCACACACGGCGGGTGACAACACATTACATGCACATTATCAATATTGCGATATGAAGATTGTAATTCACTCGAAATGGTTGTGTTCTAGATTTTGAGAATAAAGTAAACATTAGAGAGGGGGGAATGGAAAGATTCTGAGCAAAATTTTGTTACAAGATTTGTGTTTTAAAGTTTTATATCATAGTGTTAGTAGAACAAACCCCGGAGCCCCTGGGCCTTTAGATACCCCGACTTTGGGTTCCCCGTGTGCAAAATTTTGCTCGGGAGATGGGAGCTCCCGGGGGCCCTGGAACTTTCTTGGGTGGGGTTTATCCCGACTTTTTCCCCTTTACATAAAGGGGCCTAGATGTTTTTTCTTTGGGTTCCAAAATTCAATTGGACCCACTTTTAAGTCATGAAAATTTTAACAGTGTTTTACAAAGGGTTTTTATTGACTTTTTCTTGGTATGAAGTGTGTCGAAAACACCCGGTTCTAGTAGGTACATAAGAATTGTTGACTTTAGACATCTGTCCACCCCCCCCCAGTCGGGGGTAGAGAGGAGTTTTCAGTTTGGTGGGAGGACCTGGCCCATATAAATTGTCTAATATTATCTATTTTAATACGAGTAAAATGTATTAAGTGTTGTCACCTGAAAATTGTTGCACAAATTTTTAAGGGAGTTTTCCCCATTTCCGGGTACACCCAAAAACCCCCTAACCAAAATGGTTTTTGCAACAACCAACAAAAAAACTCATGGACCTAACATTTTAATAAAAATTTTTCATAATTTTTTTTTATTTAAAATGGGATTCTGCACATAGTTTTGTTGTACATTTAAGGCCCATTTTTTTTATCAGTTGACCAAAAATAAATCTTTTTAGCTTATTTAAAATTTAAAGTAAACCCCAAAAATATGGCTGATGTTGGTAAAAATCTTGGGACCAATTCCCGGATTCCATTCCAACCCCCCTTCACTGTTGAGTACCCTCCTCCCCCAGATTGAATGCTGTGGTTCTTTAAATTCACCATAGTTTTTTTTGCTACCAAAGAAACTACATATAAGCTAATGTTGGGGTAGCAAGAGTTAACCTCTCGATTGTCATAGTCTGGGATACGGGGAGATATAGACATTGAATCATCTGGCGCAAGAAAAGCCACGTGTGCAGCTGTGTTTTTTCAACTCTCGACAGTTTTTTTTTGTCAATCTTTATTTGGGAGCTGAAAATAAAAAAATTGGGTCAATTCAAATCTAAGATTTCCACATTAAACATGTAACTAAAAAAATTTTGTGTTACATAGAGAAAACCTTTCTATGGGGTTTGTTTGAATTTTTAAAAAAATATAGTTTTTTACGTGCATAGCTTTAAAAGCTATAGCAATAAACTTTAAAACCCCAAACCCATGGACTAGAAATTGATAATTTAATTTTAAAAGGCTTAGGTCTATTAAGTGAAAAATTTTAAAAAAATACTTATGGCAGCCCCCCGGTACCAAATTCTAGGGGCCTCACACCGTTTATGAAAAAAAAAAATGACATGATAAAAAAAAATATGAAAAATCAATTATAGTTGTTAGCATTTAACCGGCTCGCGGGGCCCAAATTATTTGATGATGATGTTTTATGGTACAGATAACCCCTAACGCAATGAATTTCCCCCTTACATTGGGAAAACGCTCGAAGTTCTTCACAGGAAATAAATTTTAAAAAAAATATTTTTCGACTTTTTACCCAAAATGGACATAAATTTTGATCTTTTTATTTAAAATAGCCCAAATTTTAAATTTTTTTAAATTTTTTAAAGGTCATCATCGTTAGGTAAATTGTGTTTTGGGTTCATTAAATAGGTGACCCTATTCTTTTGAATTTTTATTTTAGTTTTATCTGAATTATGAATTCAATTCAAAAATTAAAAGGACGTAAAATAAACAAAATTTTGGCTTTTAAACTAGTTTTTTTAACATTGGCCCCAAAATATTTTTGACAGTAATAGCTAAAGCATGTAGCGCACAATTTAATTTTAAACAAAACCCTTCGCTATGATAATGTAAATCTCTTCTTACTAGATCGACAAACACACCCCCTTGCAAGAGACCAAATTGTGACGCCAAAGTTTGTCATTTACCCCTAGGGGGGGACGATCAAAGTTTTTTTCATGTTCTTGTGCAAAAGTGTGTTGGTGAAAAAAAGTATTTTTTTAATGTCGAGTATGACGCCCCCTTGATGAAGCACTTTACATTAAAATATATACAAATTTAGTTTTAAGGTCATATTTTACAGCTAAGAATAAATATTTTTTTTTATTAAAAAATTTTAGCTAAAAGTTGTTGTTTACATTTTCCCAAAGGTACGTTATTTAAAAAATGGTTATTAGCTTTCATAATAGTTTAAGATTTAAATTATTTTAAAGTTTAATAGCTAAATTGGAAAAAAAGGGGTTTCGAAATTAATTTTATTCTTTGAATGACAAAAATTTGTGTAGTAGTTTTCATTCAAATATCATTTGGGTTTTGGGGTTTTATGAGTATTTGTGAAAATGGCAACATAGTCATATTTGAACTAAATGGCAACACTGTAAGTTTAATCACTTCGGGTCAGTCATCGTGCATGAAACACGCGGTCGTCTTGTTAAAAATATATTTTTTAATTAAAAAATCCAAACAAATTTAAATCAGACCTTTTTAATTTATTTAAACCCCCCGTACCCCTCTAATAATAATTTTAACAGGTAAAGGCCAAAAGCGCGGATTGGGTGAATAAAAATTGATTCGGAAACTTTTTGTGTAACACGGGGGTGGCGATGTTGTCGACATATGGGGTAGTGTCTTTATATTTTAAAAGTTGAAACGTAGGATAAAATGTATTTAAAACGAGAGTGAAGCTAGATTGCAGCCAAAATTGGGAAAGTCTGGAAATTCCAAATTTAAAAATATACACGCAATGGAGTTATTGGCGGGTCGACAGGAGTGAACAAAAGACTGGAGGAAATGCTACAAATTACACCGATGGATCTAAAGAATGGGAAGGCTCAAAGAATTATCGTGAATTCTGAACGAAAAGTTATAGTGCAGTAATCAACAATCTGCCGAGGAAATTGGATAAAACCCATGGCGGTGTATGAGAGAAAGTCTTTAAGGGCCCCCAGACGATCAATAATTTGTCAATGAAGGTTAACAATAAATTGAACTCCGTCAAAGCTTCAATAATTCGTCAATCTAGATAATACGGCGATACGCATGTTGGTTTGAAAAAAGGTTGTGTACTTAAATTTTTTGCGAGGTGGCGATTTTTTCCCTGTTTATTTTTGAAACAATGGTTTCCCAATTTGATGTAGCGTTTTTGCCTTGACTTTGGAGTGTGTAAAAAGAAAAAAAAAAAGAAGAAAAAGTAGACGTTAGTCAAAAGAATGGGACAAGTGAGAAAATCGTTTTACTCACAACATTTTTGAATTTTGCGAGTCAAGAACCAGGGATTTTAAAAAAAAATCCCTGTATGGGAAGCGGGGTTTGATATCTATTGGAGCTAATTAGGCCCAAAATTTAAAATAAGATACAGTGTGCGTGCAGGATCCCGAAGTAGTACTTTCCATTAAAATTTAGGTACCTAGCTTCTGGCATGGATTTGGAGAATTGAAGTACATGTGTGTATTGTCCCCAGACGTTGGAGAAAATCATTTTGGAAAAACCCGTGGGATATAAGTGAGGCCCTTTAAAAAGAATATTTTGGTAAGCATTTTGTTTTTTTTTTAAATTGTTATTATTAAAACTAAATAAATTAAGAAAAAATACAAAAGTAGGTATGGGACTCAAAAATAAAATAAATGTTGTTAAGATTCTGTTGCGTTGTTCCGTCTTGGGGGTCAAGCTGATGTGGGGGTTCTGGTAGCCCCTACTGAAAGTGACTTGAAGTCTTAACTTGAGTACGGATTTTGAGGTATGGTATAAATTGTCAGAGAAGTACTAGGGAGGTCTTGTACTGCAGAAAGGGGTGTGGCGGGGGGGTGGTTGAATCTATCTTGCAGTGGGTAGGAAGACCCGATTGTAAGTGAAAGTAGGTTAAGGTGGAAAACATGTTTCATTAAAATAGGAAATGCACTCCGTTTTGTTAAATTTCCGTTATGCTTTAAA
Organism: Timema cristinae; assembly: GCA_039000515.1. NCBI lineage: Eukaryota > Metazoa > Arthropoda > Insecta > Phasmatodea > Timematidae > Timema > Timema cristinae. The sequence goes on along the minus strand of JBCFYV010009805.1, from coordinate 3,739 downwards.
CAAGGGTCGTTTATTATTTTTTCGGATTGGTTCTAGTCTTGAGGGGAATCGTTCAACTTTAAAGCCCCTCCTTTAGCTACTACGTCTGATTCAGTTTCGGGGTTTTGAAAAATTTTTACAGTAAACGACTTTGTTCTTTTGAGTCCTCGCGAGTAGGTTTTTTTTTTTTGTTTTGAGGGGGACAGTCTCGCTGGTCTGTAGCGGTGCCTGCGATGTTGACTTTAATGAATCGAAAAATAATTTAAAAAGATTTAAAAACATACATTTTCGAAACAAAAAAATTTTTAAAAAATACAAAAAAATTAAAAAAATACACGTGGAAAAATTTTATTTTTTTGTTTTGGTACCTAAAATGCAGAGGGATGAAAGAAGCTGCCGGAAATTTCAAAAACTGGATTTCCCCCAAATGTGTGGGATGTTTTGGTAAATTCTGATAGAAAAAAAACCCTAAGCTGTTCTTACTACTACAACCTTTAAAAGAACTTTCAGTTTTATATCTAATATTGTCAAAGCGAATTATCAAATTTCATGATTGATGTTGGTGCCAACGGCGGTTCAGAGGTGGGTTATGAAAATCGATATTTTGTCAAAAATTGTTGAGAACCCAATAAAAAGTTCCTAATCCGAGTGAATTACAGGCATGAAAAAAAAAGTTCCCCTCGTGTTCATAGAGATGACGCTTTTCAACTACATACAAATTTTAAACCCTATAACCCCAGCAAATTCACGGAAATTTAAAAAGAGTTTTTTTAATTTGGTTGTCCGCCGAAGGGTTTTCGAAAAACTTTTGGGATTTTGACTCTAGGTTCAAAAATTATTCCAAAAAAAAAATTAAATTTAAATTCAAAATGCTCTAAAATAGTGTTTATTTGTCAAAAAAAAAAAAATGGATACTATATGCAACGCGATTATGTTGCCTATGAAAAAACTCTATGGGACTATCGAAGAAGGTTGAGGAGACGGGAACAAACTAGTTTGAACTTCAAAGGGGCAGGGTAACTAAAGTATGGAAGCAAAGAAAAAAAGGAAAGATTTCACCGAGTATTTCAACTCCCCTTTTGGGGGCAGTTTCGTTATGAAAAAAGGGACCATTATTTTAAAAAAGTGTTGGTTCACACAGAAAATTAAGCTAAATTTTGCCCGCTATGTGCACTATGTTGGGTTTTTTTTTTTGATTTTGGCCCGGGGAAATTTTTTTAAACCCCCCATCTTGAGCCATTTTTTCGCTGAATAAGCTAACGCAGATTGGGGTTTGTTTTGAATAATGGAGTGCTAAAAAGGGTTGAGTTTTGTTTTCGTTTGTTTCATGTGTATTTTAAGAATATTCTTTTAGGTTTAAAACTTAAAAATGTTTTTTTTGTTTTTAAAAAATAACTAAGTGCACATGCCCCTTTGACCAGCCTGGTTCATAATAAAATTCAGTTATACCCAAGAATTAATCTCACAATACATTTTTTAAAAGTGTTTTTGTAGTGAATGTGTAAACAAAAATTTTTACAAACTTTTGTTTTGTATAGAAAAAAAACGATTGTGGTCAATGTTGAATATTTAGGGAATATGTGTGATAATATAGATAAAATATAAAATGCAAGATACATGCAAGGCCATAGCTAGCCAAAAATTTCACCCCCTAATTTGTATTTGACCAAATTTTGATATTTTTTGAACCATAAATAAACCCATATAATTTTTTTCAAAAAATTTTTTGGGGGGGGGGGGGGGTTGACCCCCCCCCCCTTTATCGGCCATGGTACATGTAATCAAGAAAGATATAGAAAGTTTGTTATTTTTTTCCAAAAACCTCAATAATTTTAAAAGTGTAATCGTTATTATTTAAATGAAAGTGTCTAATAAATATTTCAAAAATCAAATGTATTATTTTGTATTTTTTAAAAATAATATAGGACTACAATTTTAGAATATACATTTAAGTTTTGGGCCGGCGAGTCACCTTCTTGACTGAACATTCTTGGTGCCAGCTGTTGGCTCTTAAAAGCTCCAGCTGGGGGAAAACTGGTGGTTCACGTCTCCCACCTGCATGTAAAACCATTTCCCAGAAAACTTGCAGGTCTTCGAGTGTACACGACGGCCCTGCCCAGCCTCACACATGTCCATTACCCAGAATCTTTAAATTTTAAATTAGCTTTTTAAGATTTAATAAGGTAGCTCTTAAGCTTTTACCGCACTCATAGTGGCAAATAAAATTTAAAATAGAGACTGAGATTTGAATTTCATTTTCAGTTTTTCTGGAATGACAAATGCGTTTGGATTTAAAATTATATACATAAAGCATGAAGCCTAGTGCGCCCAACCCGAGTAATAGATTGGATTTTGCTCAAACATGAACAATAGGACCATTAGCCTTGCGAAAAAAGTATAATAAAGGGATTCCATGATCTTGTATTCTCATCTATAGGTTCTCTTGTTAATGTTTTTTAAATTAATGTATTTTTTCAAAGAGTTATCGATGTCAGAACTATCCAAATCCACTGCATTACACCCATTAAATGTGTTTGTGTGAACAGTCTATTTTTGGCTTAACCTTTTTGACAAAATGTCCCTGGGGTTTCTGCAGACATTTTTTCTTCCCCAAGTCTTCGTTTTTTTTTCTTTCATGCAGAGGCTGACTAAACTCCCAAAAATTACAGAGTCATTAATAGCATCACTAATTTAAGCAACATTAATACTTGAATTAATAAGAATAATATGTCTCGTTTCCCCTCAGAAACAAATAAACACTTCACTCCACACTAAACAACACAACTACAAAAAAATAAAGGGCACCATAGAACAAAGAGGGAGCAATAGATTGTACTGTTTAACTTTCTGACTGCCAAAGGGAATCACTAATTGCAGATCTAGCACCTGACACTAGAACTCTGAATTATGGCTGGACTTTAGTTTGAAATTTTAAATCTAGCAGTATATTGAATAGTCTCAATATTGACTGCAGCAATGCAATTTCCCAAAAGACACTAGTCCATAGATACTTGGCTACACACATGTGCTGTTTACTTAGGTTGGTTTGGGAGACATAAATGTAAAACTATGTTCAGTTTAGAATATATGCCTTATTTTAATACGTGTTGTTTGGAACACACCGCTTTATTTTATTCCTAGGGGAAAAAAATTATAGTATTCCAAAATTTTATATACAAGAAAAAGGCAAGTGATTGTTTTTATGTTTTCTTAAACATGGGTCACCATTTGTAAAAGTTCAAATTTTGTGTTAGTAATAGACTTTGATTTACTTATAATGTTATGGGCATAATTTCCCCTCTATGGCACTGTTGTATTAAACTTTTACCTATTATAATGTGTGTTGAAATACAAAACAATAAACTATTTTAAAGTATTACCAATGTTTTCTTTTCACTGATACTGTTATTTTAAAGTCACCCTTATAATCCTCTGTCCTTAATATAGTTTGGGTGATAAGTAAAAATGATTTAATGATGAGACATGTAAAAACTAGATAGTTTGTTTAAATGGATAGATAGTTTTTAAATATTTTGAAAAGCTAGTTTTTAAATATCTAGGAATACAGAAACTGAAAATTTGGAAAAGAAATGTTACTAATTTTTTATTAGTTTTATTACAAAAAAAACAAATAATTTCTGAGAAATTGCAACAGACCCGCATTTTCCATTTTTAGTATATTTTCTTATAAATTCTTTTCCTTTTCGTATTTTTAATTAAAAAAAAAAACAGGCAAGGTTAAAATTATTTTTTTTATTTA
>JBCFYV010009804.1:0-36237 GCA_039000515.1 Timema cristinae | reverse complement strand
CGTCATTGCCCTCCGCCCATCACCAAAGTAAGTTTCTGGGTGTGCCTCTGATCCCTCAACTTTGGGCAAATCTGCACTTTTTTGAATATTTTGTTCTTTTAATTTTTATTTCTAGATGAAGAAAACCGGTAAAAATGAGTGGACTGGTGTGTTTGCCAGTCGTATTTGGATTCTCTACAAGATGATACCCATCTTTTGTACAAAGTTATATTAAGAGAGACAACAGATCCGGTCGCATCCCCTAAACAACGCAGGAAAGGAAACGCTAGAAAACATTTAGTCTCCAAACTTCTTGAAAATGAAGAAAAAGATTACTCTAGTGAGAAAAACCCTCCCACTGTGCAGGGAAAATGTGATAGCAATAGCAATTTAAATAAATCTGTTGATGAAGAGTTACTCAAGAAATACTTGCGATTAGATGAACCACTACAAGATTTGTATGAACTTTGGTCAAAGAAAGATCTTCACTTCAAACAAGCTGCTCTCAAATTTCAAGGGTTGAGGATTTTAGCTCAAGATCCAACAGAAAATCTATTTTCATTCATTTGCTCTTCAAACAACAATATATCTAGGTAAAATAAATGATTAATTTGTACACAGCTAAGAAATTTACCCGCATTTGCATGGAAGAGAGTGGAAACCCATTTTGAAAAAACACACCGACTGAGATTTGGACCTCAATCTCCCTGTCATTGGCAATCTAGTCTACTGTGAGAGTGGCATGTTAGACCATGAAGCCACCGAAATGGGTTAAATTGTTATTAAAAATATAATTCACTCGGTTTGTTTGGAAATGTAATTAGTCTTAACACTAGATTTACTTAAGTTGTTTTTCCTTAATTGTTTTCCATTCTTTTCTCAAATGCAACTACATTTCCTCTAAAACCCCACTATCCTCAATCACTTCTACATTATTATAGTGAATACAGTACATGTTTTTTTAGGCCTATATAACCTTAATATGAGTAACATAGAGGAAACGTGAAGAGAAGACCATTTTAATTTAAATGTATTTACCTATTTACCGGGGTCCAAATTTTGATGATTAAAAATGATCAAAATTTGACCTATTAAATGATCAAAAGTTTCCAAAAAAAAATTATTTAAAAAATTTTTAAAAAAATGAAATAAAAACTCAAAATAAATCACACAATTTAAAATCAAACCTGCGCTTTAAAAATGAAAAAATGCAGTGAAAACCCCTTGCCCCCCCAAAACCCCTTTTGCTTTTTTTACTAAAAAAATAAATATTGATAAACAAATATCTGCTTAAAACAAAATTTAAGCCACCCCCTTTTCCAAAAAAACCCTCTCCAGCTAATTTTGCATGGAAGTTTTATGTATAAAAATAGGTGTTTACTTTTTCAACACAAATGCCCTAAAAGACTAAAAAATTCCCAAAAACCCAAAAAGAAAATATAAAACCTTAAATTCCAAAATGATAAAATGACATAAAAATTTTACATTTGAATCGCTCATTTTAGAAACTGCTTATTCCAAAAATGAGAATTTTTGCCATGGGCCCGGGGGTTTAAAAATATAACAAAGGCGCACACTTTTGGAAAGAAAAGGGGTTCTTCCAACTATTTATATGGGGGTAAATGGCATTACAATTTCAATGACAGTTAAGAAAGGGCTTTAAATTCCTATTGTTTCAAAAAAAAGTTTGGTATTATAAATTTATTGCACCCAAAATTTATATTATATATATATTTTTTTTTAAATAATGACATGCATCTTTAACGTTCAGCCATAAATAAAAATTTAGTAAAAAGTGATGGTTAATGACTTTATTACAAAAGTTAATATATTAAATCCCCCCAATATGTAGTGCTGTTGTTTAATCATAAAAAAACAATGATAAACACATTTATTTTTTTTAGTTTTTCAAAAATTTTCTGCAATGAAAATATTAATTTTTATATTCCTTTGGGAAAAATTTCATGAGCTTTTTGGGTTTAAAACCCAAAAAAACTTTTGAACCTATTAGAAAGGTTAAAAATTCCAATTTTATATATTTTTTTATAATAAGATTTGATATACATATCCAAAGAAAAACCCCTGTTCGATAACAAGGGGGTCCCCAACCTTTTTTTACCTTTGTGACCTTCAAAACTAACGGTAGTGAGGCAAGGGCAACCCAATTTACTTTTTCAAAAGGAAATTTATAGCCAAAACTTAAGTTTTTTAAAAGCAGATAATATACCCCAAAAAAAATACAAAAATTTTAATTTAAAAAAAAAGTGAGTTTATGTACTTATGCGCATTGTTTGTGAATGAACAAAAATAAAAATAACTTGTCATCAAAGGGCCCTACTATTTACCAGTTTTTTTCAAATGTTTTCTACACTGCAAGACATCTTGTGATGTGTGGAATGCTAGGCGCCACCGTTGGTCCGGATTCATATGTATAACATTAAAACGGGCATAGAAACATTATTTTTTCCAAAAGGGTCCCGCTCAAAGGGATCGCAGTAAAAAGAGAGGTGGGAAGGGCTTAAGATTTGTAGTCATAAAAATCCAACTCTAATCTATATGAATCATAAACATAATATGAGCATCATATCCTTTTTCTTTCAGAATTATGAACGAAGCGATTAAAACAAGAAGAAACCAGGACAAAGGGCTAGGAGTGGCGAGTGTTGGTTGTGGACCACTCTTGCCATAGAATGGTTCTGCCTGCTGTATGATGCACGACATCTCTGCCGAGGGAATCACAAGAAAGTCATATACTGGATATCTGACTTATAATATTGCATCTCGGTATGCTGTTAAATTCATAAAAACTCATCTAAAACAGGCATCTAAAATGTTTAACTCAACACAAGTTAAAACTTGTTGAAGGACTCTTGCCTTGAGACTCATTTTAAGACTTTTTGGTTTGTTTCTGAAACTTAAAAGTATTGTGTGATTGATAATTTTATTTTCTAGATTTTATAGTAACTCTGGCTAAAAGCTTTAAGAATGTTAATCGTAGATCACACATTAATATTCATTTTGTCAACTTTGCTCTTATACTTGTGGCCAATGTCCCCCATGGTTTAATAAATGAGAATGATATTCACAAATTAGGAAACTGGTTTCTCCTGTTCTTCCCGTTTGATGTTGGGTCCACACCTCACTTTGGGTCTGCGGTGGAAACGGTATAGAGACCCTACTATAAGGTGGGGAATGTGGCCTTTAAAGGATTTGGCGAACATAGGGAAGGCAACCTAACGAAAAATAAACACACTGACACTGCGAGCTCAGTTCTAGCCAATGTATTCAGGAGGGCTCACACTAATTATAATCTATGCAGTTAAAAAAATCATAAAAAAAAAAATGGTTTGTTACATTCTGCATGACTGGTTGATTAAGCTACATTTTCACTTTAGTAATATTTCATGAAGAACTGTTAGTAATACAGCTAGGCCCTATTACATTGTTTCCTAAACACTAAACATGTTAAGTAATCGAACATTGAAATATCCAAATTTTCACAAGACAAGCCACAAGTTTGACATCTATAAAATACTAAAACAATTTTGATGGACGCAATCAGTACCAGTGAAATAACACTATTAGACATAGTCAAGTACTATTCAGTCTTGGACCCAACAAAAAAAAAAGTTCTTGTAGTATTTTAAAAAGGCGTTATTTTTGCGAGGGAGGAGTGGCGTGTAATTGGGATATTATATTGTGTTGTGTGGGATCTGTTAGTACAAGTGTGGAGTTCGAGAGGCGCTATTTGTAGGGTTTGTTACGTCTTGGTACTCTATTGGGTTTAACTGATCTACTGTTTAGCTCAGAGGTTACTGTGAGAGTACTGGGTGACATACTATAACTAATTTTTGGCTCTCTTACTTTTGTACATAAAATTAAAAACTAATTAATATTACTTTTAAGTGCATATTAAGTAGGTCTCTTTTTATTTAATAATAACTTGGGATCATTCATGGAGTATATTTTTCCCCCCTTGTGTTGGTAGTTGTGGAAGATATAAACAAGAAAGCACTGAGACCGCTGTCGACAAGTGGGAGGCCATCTACTTGATTACTACCCAGCGAGACCTCTGTCCCATGCACAGATGCAGGATTTTGCTAGTACTAACCGGGACATTAATCCGTACTCTCTGTTTAGAAAACTTTCACGAGAGCTAGGATGTACAACTGAAATATGTATTGCTGGGGAGGCTTAAATAATAGGGATTTGAAAAGTTAGCTCATTAAGCCGTATAAACCGAACGGATAGGTAAAGTCCGCAGTGCTAATTATTTTACATTGACATAATTATTGTTAGCACATTGTTTTCCACTGTGCCATAAATATTCTGGAGTGCCGATTTACTTTTCCATGACATCTGTTCCTCACAAACGAAAATCGAATAAAACACTAACTGATTCGTGGCCACATGTGTCTAAGGCGTAACTTTCATGATAGAATAGACCGCATGGCAGACTGATTTGGCTTTGACCTGGTGTAATAGTCTTTTCTTAATAGCTCCATCCACTCTCCCCCCAAACTAATATGGTACATGTCTTCTTAATCTTCAACCACCTAATCCATAATATATTAGCAAAAATGGTCTCATAGGGTAAGGTGTACAGACTCTTCTGTGCAGGCGAGCTGGGGTTTCACCTCTCGGTCCCCGCACAATTTATCTGATTTACCAAACCCTTCCTCCATCTCTCCTGACAAGACATCTTGTGAATGTGGGGAATGCCAGGCCTCCACCGTGGTTCGGAATTCCACGTTTAAAATGTAGGTCCCTACATTTCATCTCACAATCACCCTACCCATTACACATTAGCGAAAGTGCATATAACCCAATGGGTAGTAAGACGTGTGCTAGTAATTATAATTAATAATACTAATAGTAATAATAATAAAAAATACTTAGCATAATTAGAACATACCTGTATAGCCCGAACTTAATCCAAACATTAGTAAGATGCGGTATCTAAAAATATAATTAAACTTGAATTAAGTAAATGGTCCTCTCTATATTAGGGCCCATTTAAATAGCAGTACAATAATTAACTATGAAATTTAGAAAACCTACTCGGTAAGAGGCATGTCCAGAAAGTAAGAGTACTTGATTTTTATAGTAAAAAAAAATATTTAAAACAAATACAGGATTTTCTGTATGGTAAACATGTCACTTTTATTTCTCCACCAACCACCTTACTGTTCTATGCAGGTTTGAGCCGTGAACACAAGCTTTTTGATGCGCTCCTCAACGAATTCTCCTGCCATCTTCTCCTCATTACAGGATAACACGTTGCTTTCACCTCCTTGCGGTTTGAAATGATTTTATCACAACCCCTGTGAGTCCTTCAAGAGGTGAAAAGATGAAAGCCTGACGATGTCAAAGTCAACGAGTATACGGGTGGTTCCAAAATGTCCCTAACCGAATGAGTCCTAAAAGCACCTTGGTGGTGTATGCCGTTGTGCGGGCGCCTGCGTTACGTGCAACAAGCGCATTTCCTTCGTAACATTTCCCTCTGTTTGTTTGAATTGCTTTCTGAGCTTCTTAGGTCTCACAGTATCGGGCTACATTAATCATTCCACTGAGATATAAATTTGATCAAAATATCCCTTTTTGGTCCAAAAACATAGTGGCCATGATTTTTTGGGCCCGATCATTAAGATTTTCAATTTTTTGGCAGATGGGGAACTGGTGTGTCCACCTGCGAGATTGAGTTCTTTTTGTCTCAAGAGTGTAATGAGCCACCCAGGTTTCATCTCAAGTCAAATCGAGCTCAGAAAATCCTCGCCTACCAATTCAGTGCTCAAGGAACTCGCGAGCGCTAGTGACCCCGATTCACTCTGTCTGTTCTGTCAGTGTTTTTGGACCCCATCTTGTGCACAATTTTCAGAATCTCCCGCGTTACTGTAATTGTTTCATGTATGAAGATCTAGAGAGTTATGGAAACACGCATAAATTTCTTCCACTGTCCAATTGGACATCTTCACAACAGTTTATATCGATTTTTTTCTTGCATCGGTCAAACAATGCGAAGGTCTTCCAACACCTCTGATCGTCATGAACATTTGTTCTGCCTTCATTAAACTCATGCCATCACTAAACACTTCATTAGGTCATAACATTCGCCAAAACATTTTGATCCGTGAAAAAAAATTCAGTCGGTGTTTAAAGCTCATCAGAAGGAACCTGATGACAGCGCGCACCTCACACCTTGGCGGTATTTCTTATCGACATATTTCACACAAAACTAAGACTACAAGGCGAGTTTATAATTACTAACGATGTCCGCAGTGCCTCGTATGTGTTCAGAGAACCCCCACTACCACTCAATTGTTGCCAACCTTGGAAAAAAAATTTCTCCACAGCACGAGAGGGCAACCAGTACTCTTACTTTTATGGACATACCTCAAAATGTGTAAACTTACATACAATATGTACTCATCAAATAAAAATCAACATCTGCTTACTACCATATGGGGCTGGTGAATAGTTCTAGCATGGCATGAAAACACTATTCTAAGGATTTGGGTTCTTCTAACTTATCTCCTAAACATACCCCATAAGGAGAAACGTATGAAACTATTTAGAATGCTAATTATAACTGATTTTTATAAGTTGAATGAAATAAAATGCATATTTTTTTCCTTGCACAAAACTTACAGTAAACCAATTTTTTTAATGCTTCACCTTATCATCTTTTTATTTTATTTAAGAAAATACAAAAAGTTTTAGAAGGATACGCGCACGATTTGTATTTATCACAAATAAAAAAAAATATTATTTTTTACTTTAAATACTGAACATATTGGTACCCTTTTCTTTATAATGTTAGCTCTGGCATATTTCAACAACTCACAGATTTTACTGCAGACATTTAACTTAAAAACTTGCTATTCCAACAGTGGTACATTTTCTGTTACAGCATGTCCAGGAGGATATTCGTTGATAAGTTCAGTAAATCACACTGTTGCCAATACATAAGAAAACACTTTTCGAAGAAATAAACATTCGCCTTTATAGCATACGAGGAACAGGTAACCCACCCATCCCAAAGTGTAAATGTAACAACTGATTAATAGTTTAGTTGCTGGAGCTTGTTTCCGGGGTGGTGGCTCAACGTTCACTTGGTACATCTATAGAGAGTCTTATTTTTTCTATTTTTGTCACATATTGTCCAGCTCTACTGTACTACCACTGGGTTTTTGGTGCTTCATGTTAGTTTTTTGGTGCTATCAGTGTTTACTACATTATAATAATTAATTTTCATTAATAAATTAAGATTCTTTACATTTTGTACATGACTAAATTTTCAATCAAAACATTTTAAATTTTCATTTTTTCACTGGAGGTATTTAATGTGCAATGTCTTAACCGACAGACTGCACACGACCTATTAACAACTTAAACCCTAGAACAGACACGCTTTCCAACCCCCTGCTTGAATTCATCATTGTGAAAGGGTAAACCTACATATCATCCTTGATAAATTTTGTCAGCTTGCCAAAATTGAACCCGGACTCACTTTAGCACAGTAGACAGACATGCTATCGATGAACTAAGGTGTTTTACTTAGACAACACTTCTAAATAACTCCTCTTTTTTTTAAGAAGGACACAACAGGCTTAACCTTAGCAATTGATCTTAATATTTTAAAAAATAAAATATGAATCATGCTTAAAAAAACTGTGTGAAAAGAAACAAAAACAGTTTGGTGCTATAAGAAAAAAATAGCCCACATGAGTTTATTATATTAATCTTTAAAAATCCACAGAAACAAAATTCATTTTTATACTATACATTATATTTTGAAAAACACATAAGATTATACTTGACAGACACAACCAGTAAAAATCTTGATCTATCATAATCTGGTTAGATTAGATATCTTATAGTTTTGAACAAAATTTAATATCTAAAAATACTAGCTATTTTTTATTATTTTTCAACCTACCGTCTACCTTTAAATAAAAATATAAAATTTGTAGACAATTAAACGATAAAAGTCTACACTAAAACACTTATTTATAGATGCCACTTTGTATCTACCTCTTGGGGAGTAAAGCCGAAAAAAAAAAAAAAATTGGCTACATGATTCCAGCTTTGTTGTTAGTGGATGAAAAACTTCTATGGTTGATTAAAACTCTTCTTGAACTTATGCTATTTTTTCTACGTGTTGGCAGATGGGCTAGTGTGACTACAAGGGTTTAAATATGATCTGTTATTCATTCTTTAATGCGTCCCAATGTGGAGCATAGATCCTGCCTCAACACACATCATTACTCTGGCTGTTTCCTTTTTGCAGGTTTCTGTGATAGGTTAATTTCAGGTGAATGGATTATAACCCCAACCCAACCTATGAAGTTTCTCCAAGCGAGTGTTGACAGAGCCTAACAAATTTTGCTGAAAGGTACTTTCACATACCCTCTAGGGATCTTTTTACATACCCACAATCCCCTCCGAAATAAGTATCATGACACTCGTACACTAATCGTAAAAAGATCAGAAACTCCTGAAAAGTGTCGAATTTCAATAGTACTTAATCCGATAAAGTCATGAAAATATGTAAGTTTGAATTCCCGCACATAATAACGTGATAGGTTGAATGTCTAAAATACCCACTACCCATGAAGGCCATATGCAACAACAAGTTGCTTGATTTTTTACTGTGATACACCAAGGAAGATTGGTTAATGTTTGCCATCTAGTTAAAAGTTTAATGTTGTCTGAGTGTAATTATGCTATATAAGCATGAATAAATGTTAGACCCTTTATCGAAAGAATATCGTTGGCCAAAAAAAGTACCCCAAATAATCACTAATGTTTGTTTTCTCTAACTCACTAAGACATCCTGTAATGCAACACGAAAATAAATGATCTAGGCCAGCTTATTATAAACTGTGCTTCTTGAAGCCCTAGGCTCCATCATAGTTATTCAGACCTCGGAAGCATTTTAGTAATATCTTATTTATTTCAGGTATAAAATAGCATCAGTGATTTAGGGTTGACCAATTTTTTCAAAACTGAATTAAGACATATGCAAAATGGTGCTGCCAAACATGTGATTTTCAGTTTGTTTTAATACTGTAAAATTTATTTAAAACTGTCTTTATTAAATGTTCATAAGATTTAACTTTCACACCTTGCATTATACGTGTTTCAACATGTTATAGTTTTCGACCTCACATTGTATGGTGACCCATGTCCCAAGTCCGCTACTCTACTGTGGACTGAGCCTGCAGATGAGGGGAAATCGGGTTCCATCCGGGCTAGGTGCACTGAGATTAGGTCTCCCTAAATTAAATGGTTTTACACTATCCCTCCACACAAATGCAAATGCCCCAACCTCTAAATTCAACCTTCCTCCCTTTAACAAATTAGAGTAATTGGAACATATAAGCCAATGGAGAAAAAGATGTGGTTCTGAGTAAAAAGTTTTTTTTTTATTTAAGGCCTCTTTGGTCCTATCAAAGTTAAGACACCCCAGAGCTAGAAAACCACTTATATAAGTGGGTTCTTTTTAATAATTATTTTGATCTAATTGATATGATGCACATTTGTCATTAAGAATATGGTAACATAACACATAATTAAATTATGAAACTTCAAGAAAACAACCTAACCACTTCCTTAACCAACTTAAATTAAACCTAATCCTAACACACGTACTACCATCCACACAAAACAATAAGCAGAAACTCACGTTATACTTCAAATCACAGTAGGAACTTACCTCTCTGAAAGGTCTTTTTTCTACCATATATCTACTATATAATTGACCCTGCTGGCGTAGGTGAAAAAGCCTTTCATAAACCATTCCTACGCTGAACAGACTTAAATCTTAGTCCACCACATAAGTTTCATGCCCTCGCATCAACATTAAGTTGGCATCACTGAAACAAAATATCTGTTGGTTTCTACCTACGTGCGGTATTAGTATTTTAAAGTGTTTGGTAAATAAGTGTGGTAGTATTTGTCACTTTTTCTGTGTTCGTTCATATTATAGACAATAAAATATATATTATTGACTTGTTATAAACTTAGCTTAAGGCACTTATTATACACATATTATAGTAGCAGTACATTTGAATAATCTACTTCATTTTAGGACTGAAAGCGTTTCCATATTGTGTTAGCAACATTTTTGCACTGTCTTAGCTGCTTCAGAGGCTCACTGTCATTTAATGTGAATAGGTGTAGCTGTGGTAGACAGGTTTACCGACTGTTAATGGTCCAAGGGGTAATCATCGTGTGACAGAGAGGATTGTCACACTTATGTTTTAATGAGTTAAATTCAATTTGTTAACAGAATTGAATACTGGAGCGAAATATTAAATGTCTCATAAATATTAAATGAAACTAAGTTTGACTGTGAAATTTGATGTGTGATTAAAATAACAGTTAGAGTAAAATTTTGGGTTTATAACTACCTATTAAATTATTTATGTTAGTGAATTTTAATAACCAAATACAAATAAGCAACTCACTGACTTATTGTTTTATTAAAACCCTCTATTATCTAAAGCTAAACCTCCACTTAGTCCAGAATATTCATAACATTAATTAAATGCACATGAGTAGGTCTCTATAGACACCATCCAATATGCTTATAATACATGACGATTCAATACATTGTAAAGGAAACAAAATTAATGGTCTGACGAGACATTGATTTTTTCCATATGGAGTCGAATATTTTATAAAAAGTTTGAGTCGAGTTTGAATGTATTTCCATAATTTTAATAAAAAGAGTATAAATTTGTTTTTTTTAAAATGTAAATAGGTATCACATCTTGAACAAATTTTCAGATGTATCAACAATATACCAAACATATGTACTTAAAATATAAATAACACCATTTTTATAAGTAAGAATACTTTTAGAAAAAAATTCAAAATAGACAACGGGGTTTATATTAAGAACTCACACTTACAAAGAAACACAATTAAAAATAATAACACAAAAAAAATGAGGAGCCATAATATAGAAAACTAATTAAAAACGTTTCAACACTTCATGTCTTAAGGAAATTAAAATTACACTAACATTTACAAAAAAAAAGGATAAGATGAATAATTGCATGAAAGATAGGAATTGTACAATAACGATAGAGTAGAAACACGCACAAAATTAAGGGTTAGTGATAGTGAAGAGTCAACCTAAATGATAATTTGGCCTAAATAGAAAAACACACTTCTCTCTTCATTTCTTCAAACACTTTACACTTAACACTTCTTTAAAACTTCCACAGCACACATGGTTTGAAATTTTCAAAAATATTACTTTTTCATTAATGGTCTCTTCAAATGAAAATAAATATTTCCCAAAATTCAAAACAATTTTCAACTGTGGAAGTTTTGAAAAAGTGGGAGTGTAAACGTGTAAGAATAAATAGAGAAGTGTGTTTGTTATATCTAGGCCTAACCTAACATCCATTCAGTAGGCTTCCTTCACTACCACTTTACATATTGAACATGTTTCTACAATGTCTTGGATGATAAATGAATAAACTTGACGTTTTAATTAGCTAATATTTCCTCAAAAATATGCTTCAGTAACTTAATTACCCAATAAGAAAAACTTTAAAAGAGTATATACGAGTTTTTAAATTCTTGAGTTTGAAAACATTTAATATAAAAATATATTCTGGATTTTGCATTTCTAATTTAACATAAATTATTATTTTTAGAAAGGAACCAGGTAAACATAGTAAAAAATCACTCAAATAGTTAGTAACCTTTTTAGCTTATTTTTTTATTTTCATTGCTTTGTCATGGCAATACAAGTAAACCTACTATTATTTTATAACAAAATGGATTTTGCTCAACACACTTTTTTCATACATATAACCATTTGTTAAGTAACCTAAAGATGTATAACGCATGGACCGTATTATCTCAATTAAATACCTAGGCTTTACTATTCCGTTTTAAAAATGGTTAATAAGTAGGCCTCATCAAGTGAAAGCTCGAAAATGATGAGCCTACAAAACTTTCAATCTCGATATCGAGCTTAAAGGATGAGCTCGGCGCATAGCTCGAAATACGAGTACTCACAGAGCCTAACTAAAGTTTCTCTCTCATACTGCTTGCGACTTATGGAAACGGTAAATGTTTCAAATAAATTTTAATACAGAATTTATCCTAGCTGCCAAGAATGTATCCTGAAAGTTTTGCTTCATTTTGCGGTTGAGTCCCTGTGATGTGCATCTTCCACTTTTGATCAATATTATCACTATCCACCTGCTTTCGGTGGTTGCATTGAATAGGATGTCATCCTCACAATAGATTGGACTGCCGATGACAGGGGAGACTTTGTTTTGAATACCTGTTTGGATATACTGAGTTCTTTTCCCCCTAAATGGTTTTCCACTCTCCCTCCACACAAATATGGGTACTATTTATTCTAAATTCAACCTCCACATCCTTTAACATACTAGCAATAATTGGTATAGAGTGATGTATAACCTGAACATGTAGTTAGGATGGGAAGCTAAAATATTCTATATCTATAAAATAGCAACTATTAATATGGTAAAATATTACCATTGTTTGGTACAAAAAATAATTTCTTTTCAAGGCCCTATTATGAAAATGGAGTGAATATTGTACCACAATACCACTTGTTATGACCCTAATTACTGTATCATCGTACACCAAATATGTTATGTTTTGTAATCATAGTTTTCCTTTCAATTCCCTGTGAATTGTTCTCAACATTGAAACATTGTTTTTATCTTGTCACTAATTATTAGCTGTATGAAAAAAAAAAAGAATTATTTTCTCACAGTAGAGGAAATGCTGGTACTAATCGATAAGTGTGTGGTGTGTTCCATTGACAGTCTGCCAAGAGGAATTGTTTAATGAATTTGGTGCAAATCAATTGCTGCCAAAAAGATTAAGACCTTGAAAGAAATCAACATTGCGATCTAGGCCATATAGAGTCAGTTTGTGAGTTAAATATGACCCCTAGTTTTTTTTGAATGAGCTATTTTTTGGATTGACAGTTCAATTTGTTCATTTTGCTTACCCTTGATTAAAATTACTTCAAATTGACATCCCTTAATGTTAGACAATCCATTTCATTCAATCTATAATTTTTCAACTAGGGTTCTTCTTATTTAAATTTTTTTTAAATTATATTTAACTGTTAATATTATTTTCAACAGCAAACAAATTTATAAATGCATTGATCTTTTTTAAATGGTGCATGAAGCTTCAGAATTTCAAATCTTTTCAGCAAATTTTTAATTTTTTTTTAAAAATTGGGAATAATTTAAAGTTGATGGAATCCCAAAATATTCAATATTTAATATATAAAAGACAATTTTAGCGGTATTGAAAAATCTTACATTTTCTCTTACCCTAGCTTCCTTTCTCTTTAAATAATGAATTAATTTTGGTAAATGATGCAAAAGGTATTCACGAGATTGGTAAAATTAAAATTTGGAATCTAATAATATTTTCTTTCACACTCAGCTAAAGCATCAGGCATAAAAATAACTTATCTTCTGGTTAATAGTTCACGGGTCATATTTCATCAGATACACTAAGGAGTTTTGTTCTCCCATCCCCCTTATCTCATTTAAGTGGATGCATTTCCCTCTAAATTACTCCCTACTTTACCTCTTCACTTTAACTTGGCCATAAACAACCCTTACATTATAACTTAAGAACTAAATATACTTAAAAATAAATACAACACTCTTAAAAAAAATAATTGTACAAACATTAGTAAAAAGATATTTAGAGTGTAAAACAAACATATTTTAAAATTTCAATTCATTTTCAAATTATAATATTTGTTTCCGAACAAGCTAGTAGATAATATTGGATTTCAAATCTGAGTTGAAAAATTAAATTGTTTGTTCTTGTATCTAAGCATAAGTGTTTTAAGTCCTATTTATAACTTTGGACATCCTAAACACTTAGTATTTTTTTAAAGCCTTTATATGGTTATTAATTGGCTATATAATTCTCAAGATAATATTTTTATATGGCATTTTGTATATACATCAGTTTTTAAAATTTTTTTTTTTTCTTTAGTTATGGTGTGCTTTTGATAAAATTTCTTTCTTTTTAACTTAGATAAAAAATTCACTGATTTTTGACTCTAAAATCTCTAAGGCTAAGCATGTTTGAAACTATTTTTTTTATATTATATATGCTTTCTATATGTTAAACACTTTATCATTTAGTCATTATTATGTAAAATATTAACCTTATTTAAAAAAATAGGTATCAACCAATATTTTTAGGCAAAATTAAGTTAATATAAACTGAAAAAACACTTCTTCGTTTTACATATCATTTAGCACAGTTATACACTATTTTATGGATCTGACTCGGTTTGCCTAAAATGATGTGTATTTGTGTAAGTATTTGTGTTTAAAAGATAAGCTTAGGTGTGTGCTAAAATACTATTTAAATGTTATCTTCTAAAAAGATACTTTATCTTATATTTTTGTTGTTTTATTTCATATAGAGATATCTTTGAAAAATATTTAACACAAAGGGGCCTATTAGCGCTTAAAACATACACTCGAACAAATCACTCAAATCATTGGAAATCATAATCCAGCTTCTTCATATTTGATTTATCCATAATGTGCGATTCTCTCATTCTATTAGATAGCAGTTGTTAAATTAATCATATTGTCTAAAGAGCCCTTTTACTATACATCATATATATTATGATATTTTATCATGCGCCTAGGGGGACCTTAATCACACTGTATAAAGTGGCTTTTCCACTCAATAATTATTAATGTAATATTTTCACTATGCAGTGATTTCCCTGGATTCCCCTGAAACTTTCCCAGAGTGCTTTTACAATCCATCATTTCCAGCGGCAAATGCAAACATGAGAGCGCATCGCAAGAACAAATTGCACCCTGTGTTGCCCACGTTGGGCGAGTATACCATCCCGTGAGATATCGATGTAAGTGCTAAAGTGACAAATGGATTTATATTGATTAATTCTAAGCAGTTTTAATCAGAATAATTTTTTTTTATACAGTGTTTATATCATGAATAGGGTACTCAAAAAAAATTAAGATACTAATTCATAATAATCAAGTTTTGGCTATAATTTGAACTGGGAATAACATTTTTTTTTAACTGGTCTGAAATCTGAATTAAAGTTTTTTCAAAAGGTGTTGGCTGATTTTTGAATCAACGGTACACCTTAACATTCTGGTCACGAGCGAAGATTAATAAAGTTGCATCAGAACATAAAATAAACATTTAATTTAAATACTGAACTAAATGTTAGAGACTTAGGTGTATCATCGGGTGTAAAGAACAAATCCATTTACATAAACCAAATAGGTATTTTACTTTCTTCTTCTTGTTACTTCCATAACCACCCTGAATCCCCTCTCCAAGAAGAGATGACAACATTAACTTCAACTATTCCCAGATTCAGCCAAGCTGATTATGATACAGTTTTGCCTCAAGTGCCCATAACACCAGATTCCAGATCTTTGGTCACAGAATACGGAGTCTAAACTGCCATTACCTCTAAGGAGGAGAAGAAGAACGCTTAGGATAAGACGAACTTATTACTCTTCTTCATTACTTTGTAAATATCTTCATGAGTTAATATCTTTAGTGTATATGTATCAATCCAAGAGTTTGTTACTAAGAGTAACATATTGGTTCCAAATAAAAAATTGAGTTAGTTTTCACTTTTGTAAGAGTATAATTATTTTAAGGTTATAATCTGGCAAGAGTTGACCCACTCTTGTACATTTTCTTTGGAAGTCAAAGAGTGTGGGTTGCTATCCTGCGAGAAAATATATATATATATCTCACATAGATGCATCCTGGTTGACGAGCGAGCACGGAGTGAACCGGATGGAACTTCCTGCTTCTTTGGCTTATTATTTGCTATCAGCAAGTTATAAGTAATAGTAATAGCACCCCTGTTTAGTGATTGGTTGATTTAAAAAGGTAGGCGGGGCTTACACCCCAGTTGAAGAGAAGCACCTTTGTGCATGAGATTGGCATCTAGCAACAACTGACTAAACCACGGAGTAATAAAATATGATCTGGTGGGTCATCCCACTGGAGGGTCGATCGCAGGTCTATTAGGAAGTTTGCGATCCCACTGCCGTGCCCTGCTCCCTCAACACGGGAGGTCTACCGTTTATTCATGTAGTAGTTTTAGTCATCTGAAAATCGATTAATAAATATATCTTATTGGACTGACAATACGAAGTCTCACTCCCCACGAACCACCATTCCAACCCCTACCGCTCAAGGTACATCCCCACCATATAAGTCTCTACGATGCCGAGTAGTTGTTGAGTTAGGGCTGGCTACTGGGCAAACCAAATAAAATGTGGAGGACGTTATACTTACTTTTTTTTTTTATGGTAATGGAAAAATGGTCATACAATGTGCCATGAAAACTTGGGAGGAATGCATTAAAACCATTAATCTTGCCTGATGACTTGATGTAAGGGGGGGAGAAGGAACGAGAGGAAGTACATGATCAACTACAGGACTGAATGAGGAAGTGCTGGTAATTAAAATACATGTAAAAGTGTGAAGTGAGGGTAAAGACAAGTAAGGGAATAAGGTTGTGATGGAAGTAAAAGCACAGAAAAGTACAGAAGGAAAATATCTTGAAGCGTATTGAGACAAAAGGTGGAAAGTACAGACAAGATAGATTTAATGAGAAAGGAAATCAAGGGAGAGTTGTTCTTTCATCTTTGGAGAAGACAGAAGTGCCCTTGAAGTGAAAAAAAAAAAAAAAAAAAAAAAAAAAAAAAAAAAAACAAAAAAAAAAAAAAAAAAAAAAAAAAAAATAAAAAAAAAAAAAAAACAAAAAAATACAAAAAAAACAAAAAACAAAAAAAAAAAAAAAAAAAAAAAAAAAAAAAAAAAAAAAAAACAAAAAAAAAAAAAAAAAAAAAAAAACAAAAACAAAAAAAAAAAAACAAAAAAAAAAAAAAAACAACACAAAAAAACAAAGAAAAAAAAAAAAGAAGTGATCTTATACATGGTCTATTGATGAGTACCCACACTCATGTCACATATGCAGTAGTAAACATGAACATTGAAAGGACAAGAGCGAGACTAGGAAAGAGGAGTCCATGGGAATGAGGTTATCCTAGGAAAGAGCGGAGGTACAAGAAGTACATGAAAAAAGTATGAGAAAGTAAATGTTTGGGAAATGCAATATGTAGGAAAAACCGCAAGGTAGGACAAGAAAAAGATGGAGGACTCGATATCAGAAACTGTGTGCAAGTGAGAGTAGAAGAATGAGCAAGAAATTTAATGGAGGAAGACTAAGAAAGGATAAGGAAGAGGTAGGCTTACTAACTGACCAGCGCCCCAGCTAGAAACAGTAGGTGTCAACGACAACATTACTGAATGTAATTATAGTTGATACAATAAATTGAGTAAATTTAAAAATTGCGAATCAGAGGTATTGCAGAGTCCCACTCACTCTCTGAAATAAACAAAATCCAAGCTACCTGTGTTGAACCTTCTACGGTCTTGCTCACCATACCCCACCTCCTCCAGAGTTTGCACCTTCACATCTACTCACGCATACCCTCTTCCTCCAAAGTTGCATCATCATCCTTCCAATCTTGCTCATCATACCCTCTTCCCCCAAAGTTGCACCTTCCACAATCCTTGCTCATCAGACCCCTCTTCCTCCAGGGTTGCAACCTATCACATCTTAGCTCACATACCCCTCTTCTCCAAGGTTGCGACCTTACACATCTGCTCACATACCCCTCTTCCTCCAAGTGGCACCTTCACGATCTTGCTCACCCATACCCTCTTTCCCCAAGGCTGTCTTACGAATCATGCTCGTCACTACTTTGAGGGTTGCACCTTCATGGTTTCTGCTCTCACTACTTTGAGGGTAGTGCTTCATGGACCCTGCTCCCCGAACCACCCTTCACGAAGATTGCGTCTTCATGGTCCTGCTCCTCGAAAAAACACTTCCACGAAGATTGCTGTCTTCCACGGTCCTGCTCCCCGAAAAACCCTTTCCACGATACTGATTAGCGCCTTCACGGTCTCCTGCTCACCGAAAAACCCCTTCATGAAGATTGCGTCTTCACCGAGTCCTGCTCCCCGAAAACCCCTTCCACGGAAATGCGTCTTCTCACGGTCCCAGCTTCCCCGAAAAACCCCTTCCATGAAGATTGCGTTTCTTCACGCGGTCCGGCTCCCCATAAAAACCCTTCCACAAAGATTGCTCTTCACGGTCCTGACTCCCCGAAAAATCCTATTCCACGAAGATTGCGTCTTCACGATCTTGCTCCCCGAACCACTTCATGAGCCTTCTCCCCTGACATCTACTGGTATTGCGCCTGCACTGGCCGTCTCCCCCAGGGGCAATAATAGGCCAAACTACTATAGCACAAACATGACCTGACCTCCTTAGATGAAAAATTCTCGCATAGATGACATCAACAGGGCATGAAAGCTAATCGCCTGTAGAACAGTCTTTCACCCAGGATATATCCCAAGGACAACTCTCTTCCCCTCCCCTCAGGCATTACTTCTTATACCCTAGACCAGCCTACCCTAGACAATAAATCGTGTTCATATAAAGCTACAGTAGCCCCATGGCTTCTTTGGTGCTGACTGACAGCTCACAACTGACTTTAACATCACAAAAATTAGATGTATACCTAAATTTAGAATGTCAGAAGTGACAGTGCTAAACACACGATTTTGCATATCATCTTGTTCGCCGTAGAGATATACATAATCTGGTCTGGTAACTTTTTAAAGCTAACAGCTGTCAGTCAGCCACCAAAGAGCCATGGGGCTACTGTATTTATCCTTTTCCCTCACTCTCACCTTTCCTATGGATCCCAATACAATATATCAACATATCATTGACCCCTAGAATTCTGTGAATTAAAACTATGCTATTTTACCCACCCCATTAGCAACCTAACACTCCTGATATTTGGACACCCTTTCTTGGACTTTGCCTCATCTTCAGTGTGACTCTTTAATCCATTTACCAACCCCTTTTTTTCTCTCAACAAAAAACAAAATTCCCAATCACCTTTAAAAAGACTGCCCTCAGTTCCGTGTCATACCAGTATACTCTGCGTCTTCTTACTATCTTATTACCCTCGTATTCTAACTCTTGCCAAACTTAGTTTAAATCCTATTTCTCATAGGATACCTTGCATGCTCCTCATGAACTTGATTACCATAGGCCTCCACTTTCTTTTTTTCTCTGTATCCAATATATTGTTTCCGCTCAATAATGGGTACGAAGCATGCCCATATTACACTACTTCCTTACCGTAGTACATATCTTTTCCAAAGCAAGTTTTTGTATATAACAGTAGAACACCTTTCCCCAGCTGTGTTTCTTTCTCATTAGAGAAGTCAATCTATTAAAATAAGGCACAGAAAGTGTGTTCAAACAGTTGTATAAATTAATCAATTAAATAATAATCTTTCACTCCTCGAGGGGAATTATAATTGAGTCCTGATTTCTCTGAGCGTTCTTTGCTGACTGGAAACGTGTTTCTCCCAGTATTATGACAAGAATGTGGAGTTTGGCCCCAAATGATTCCAACAGAATCTGGATGCGTACAAGGCAGACGATCCCACTATGGGCGAGGGCCACAGAAAGCTCGGTTCACAGTCTCATCATCTTGGACCGGGGGTTCGACTGTGCTCTCCCCTCTACTGGGCATGACTTACCCTTGCAAGACATCGGCATACGAACTTGCTGCCCATGAAAACGATGTTAAAAGTGATTAACAATTGGTTTTTACTTTTTGGAATGAAGCAATAACATACAATCCAATCGAGAGCAAATCTAATTTTTTAAGTTTACATTTCCTTACTATATATCGCTTCTATATAATAGGGTAGCACACAAGTTTCAAAATTTTAACTTGGCTTTGAAACAAATATCAACTTGCACAACTACTTTTAAACAAAATTCCGGCTTGGACAGTTTACCGAATCTTATGCCAAATAATAGCCATTATTCCCATTACTGAGCAGTATGTAACAGTACGTACTAAATAATATGCATATGAGAAAATCTGAAGTAATTTTTATTGTTTGAGTTGTGAATAAATAATGACTTTTATTTACCAGAATAAAACAACATATTACAATAATTGTGTAATAAAAACATTCTAGTTAAATTCAATACATAAAGTTACATTAAGTTAAATAATTACTTTATATTTTTTGATCATAAACAACTAAAAAAAATATCAAATTTTGATTTGGCTTTGAAATACTTCTTTTATTCGATTTGGATTTGCTTGAATTGAAGTGGAATTCACACACACTATAATAAATCAAAGAATAATAAGTACCAACAGCCAAGACATTATATAGGAGACAGTGTGGAAACACTGTACAATATGTAATTAGTAATAGTGAAAAGAGCTAACCTGAAAGGACAGTTAGGCTATAGACCCTTGGTAAAAACATACTCTTTTTCCCTTACTTACCCACCACGGTGGCGTATTTGGCTAACAGCGCTTGTCGGTTAAGCTCGACTGCTGAGGACGGGAAGATCGAGGTTCGAATCTTTGTCGGATGAACGGGGTGGTTTTTTCCTAAATTGGTTTCCACTCTTCCTCCACGCAAATGCGGGTTCACTTCCTCTAATTCAACCTTCCCAATTCCTAATCCATTAGCTTATTATACGTACTTAAAGCGGTATAACCCCGAACAGGTAGTAAGACGCTTGCTGAAATATAATGATTACTTTTTTCCCTATCTACATACCTTATCACACACCTCCAACTTACACTTTCTACAACAATTTCAGTACTTTAAAACTTTTTCATCACCCGCCTCGGTTGGCACAGTACAACACGCTAGTTTCGTGTTGAGCATGACCACTGAGAACGGGGAGATCAAGATTCAATTACTCAGTTGGGTGCACTGTAGTTAGTTTTTCCTAAAGGGATATCCACTCAACTGATGCAAATTTGGGTTCACTTCCTCTAATCCAACCTTCCCGATTCCTAACTCATTTAGGTGTAATTAGTACTTAAGCTTAAACCTGTTACGGGTATAAGACCTCGTTGCTAAAAACACTTTTTTCATATGTGGAGAACGGCAACATGTTTGTCCCCGTTTTAATTTAGTCCTTTTTATGTGCTTCTTCCTAATAATCTTTAACAATTTTCTTCTTTCCCTTTTGTGTTTTTGTTTCCTCTTTAGGTAGTTTCATTTTGCATTTCACACCCTTCCTGATGAGTTTTTATAGAGTGAAACCCATGTTGAGGATTGGAAGGGGGAGTGATAGAGTTTCTTAAAGAGAGAGCCATTTACCTCATGTCCCAGTGGCATTAATGTAAAGTGTAACTATGTGTTTTATCGTCACTCTAAAAGCCATAATGTTTTGTTCTTTTTATATGTTTATATCCACCTTGTACCTACTTCCCTAATACAACAAAACTCCGTACCTCTAAAATGTGAAAAAGAGGGTTTCTCTCAGCGATTTGTTATGAAAAATTAATATTTCCCAAAATGTATTATATGTTGCTGTGAATGTGATAAGTTTTTAGAGAAGAAAGGAAGACTGACACCTTTGTGAATTGGATTCTTCCCACACCTATCATATTTCTTTGGGGTAGCTTTCTCCATTAAATTTTCATCTAGTCTTTGGGCCACCTCATTGTGAAAGTGACAAGAAAGTTGAAACTTTGTAGTGCAGTTTATTAAATGGCCCATATAAAGATTTCTTACTATATTAATTTTATATAAAGGTATATTGTTCTAGGAGTGTGGTGAAGCTTTCGAAAACATTTGACTTTGAATATTACCTCACTTTGACTTGATTCGAGAGTAAAATTCGCTTATTTGAAAATTTCAACAAAGTTTAAAAAAAAGTTTAAATTTTTTGCTGTTAATGTCCGTCACAAATTAGTGGTTAGTGTAAAATAATCTGAAATAAATTATTCTATTTTGTGATGTAAGACCTAATTTATTATTTTAAGTCTAAATATACATATTTACAATATAGCAATTGTGTAATTATACTTAATATCTAAATTTACATAGTTTGCAAAGTATAATATTTCTATCAAACATTAAATTTTTTTTTTTAATGTTCAAACTAGATTACTTCAGGAATAATTCATGTATTTGATTGTGATTTCGCTTAAACATGAAAAAGTGGACTGCACACTTATAATATAACTTTGCCCTTTTATTTGCTCTACTAACATTTTATCCAGTACCTTCATACATTAGAAAGGAAATGTTTTTTTTCTCTTAATTTTATATTACAATAGATCCATATCAAACTCACTCCCAAACACAGACAAAGTTTACTGCAAAGAAATCGACCAGTTATGTGTTTTCTCTTTGATTGGTTTATTACAGCTACGAAGCAACAGCTGGTGTCCTCCTGAAAAGGAAGTTTGCGTGGATGAGAATGATGAATTTATGGGTAGATTCTGAGGCAACAACACAATTGCTGTCTTTCACAGTAGTTTAAAATATTTCAAAATAAATCAATTAGGCCTATATTATTTTAACAAAACAAGCGTTTTTTAAATTTTATGCCCCATTATTGTTTTTCTTGAACTCTCATTTTTTAAAATTTCAACATCAATTTTCTTTATTTAGATTTTTAAAGGCATCCAATATCACATTAACATAAGATTATATTTTCCCCCCCTAACTTATGCTATATAGACTTAAAAAAAAAATTACCAAATGTAAAAAGTAAAATATCTTAAACAAAGCAGTCATGTTTTATTTATGGACAGATCAGATGAAGTTGAGAAAATTGGGATTGGCCACTTTGAAGTGAACCGCAAAAAATTAATGACACACCGAAAAATTATTCAATTATGAAAAGTGTAGCTTCTAATATCAAATTCATTACATTGATTTGGTGGTTTTGGAGGGTAAAGTGCTCAACCTCTGACCTCTTGTGGGTCATACCCAGCTGTGGTCGACAGAATTTAAAAATCTGTAGCACAACTTCCTTCGGAGGGTAAGTAGAAAAAAAAACAAAAGCCGTCGGTCCCATGATTAGTGGCATGTGCATGTAAAAGGAACCCCTGGAAGGTATATGAAAATACCTTTTAGTGGTCAACATTGGTTGGGCCTTATATGCTCACCTCATAGAAATTCTGATTGCTGAATAATCAGTCGGTTCAGAAAAGTGCATGTTAAATACCTTGAGTAAATAATTTGTTTTTCTCTACCACTTTCTCATACTGTTGGTATGAAAAACTAGAATCAATGTATAAAAAATTGAATCTTCACATCAATTGTTTTTCCCGTCCTGATGCCGACCAGTTTAGTAAAAGCCACCATCTTCACTCATCCTTCCACCACTCGCTTCCTTTAATTTTCTTCCATTATATGTCCTCTCACTTGAACACTTTCGTATATATCTACTACTCCACATCTCTCTCATGGCCTCCTCCCGCGATCTTTTCCCCACCATACTTCATTTCCAATATGTTCCTTCGGCAAACTCTCTTTTCTTCCATCCTCATTACATGGTCATACATCTCTGACTTGCCTCCTCTACTATCATCATGTCTCTCTGCACCACCAAACTGAAAATCTAAGATTAAATCTCGTTCTTGTTTGAATTTTCACTAAAATGATAAAATTAGTTTGACATCTCTAATACTAAAAGTATTTTTCAAAAATCTTTCTCCAAAATGTGACAAAAGAATCTGAAGAAGCTTTATTGACTCAAAACGCAGTTTCCCTCAGAGTGATAAACAGTCTATGCTGGACTGTCCGCAGATGATCAAGAAGATGCCACCAGTATCAATCGAGAACTGAGCAAGTATCACTCACACTTGCATCTGGCAGAGATTGCATGAAAGTTTACCAGGCTATGCTTGACAAGCTGTGCAAGGTGGAACACAAGTGAGGGGAAATTTATCTATCACAAAATCTTGAGATGGCTCACATCCTTATATTTCAAAATTTAATCTCAAATACTAAGTTTAATTTTATCCATAAAACTCCAAAAATGAACCTGAATCTTCAGTATACAAGCATTCCTAATCGCTTCATTAGAAAACATAAACTTCTAATAACTCACCAATAATTGCAGAAAACAGAGTTTTTTCCACACACAACTATGAACATATATATGTTTTTTAAATGCTCAATTGATTTTAATTATCAAAGTTGGAAATATAATTTTTGTGCTAGATCTAGCAATGGTTACAATCGAGGGTGAACGCATTAAGGACCTCATCGCAACATTGTGCCAATCCTGCTAGATGAGTCTGTGTCCAACTGTGACAATAATGCGCATCAACTCACTCTACATTATTTCCAAGAAACGGTATCCTTGACGAAAACCTCACAAAGTTGATCCCGCATGCCCAAATCAAACCAAGGAACGCTGACCATAATCAACATGGCCAATCTTGGGCATCAACGTGGTGTGACGGAGTAACTGTTGTGCTTAACTGTTGACTCGGAGGCGAATTGAAATTGAACCAAAATAGTGTGTGCCAAGTCTACTTTTTCACTTAGATTGGACCCGATTCTAAAAATTAAATATTAATAAGAATCATATATTTTGTAGATTGTTTCATGGTTGATAAAAAATATTTTATTGGTCCCTTTTTAAATCAGCCTGTCTTACTACCGGTTTAAACTAAACACATTTATGATAATTACTCATTCGATTTGATAGTGATGAAATACAATACTTTTAGAGGTATTTTACCCAGATTAGGTTAGGAAGGAGAGTGGAAACCATACTAGGAAAAACAAACCTTAGTAGACCCGACTGGCGTTGAACCTTATCTCCCCGTCATCACAGCCATTTTAACATGAGAATCCCGCCTAAGAGCGTCCGTCCTTTGATGCGGTTACAACACCCCGGCATATTAAACTTCAATACATTCTACAAGAGTGTTTCATTTTACTCGATGTAATAGCAGATCTAACCTGATAACCTCAAGTTTATCCAACATGTTAAGAGTTGTTTGCATGATTATCATGATTATTGTTATTTAAATAACAGCACAGGTTGCTTAACTTTAAAACAATATTTAGCTGTCAATACCTTTTAATTGAAGAAGCTACAAATTGCTAAAACCAGAATTTCTTTTTCAAAGCAACAAGTCAAAGCTTACAAAGTGACCACTGCCTACACTTAGAAAATTTCTACATGTGCACTGACCCTTTGTTTATTGGTACAAAACATATGTCATGCATAAAAAATACTGTATTTAACCAAAAATAATCTCCTCTGAATTTAGGCCACACCCTAAAAATATAATTCACTTTAAAATGAAGATATTATTACCGTATTTTACTAAGATTTAATTCTGTTTTAACTGCGGGGTAGGGGGGGGGGGGGGGGGGGGGGGGGGGGGGGGGGGGGGGGGGGGGGGGGGGGGGGGGGGGGGGGGGGGGGGGGGGGGGGGGGGGGGGGGGGGGGGGGGGGGGGGGGGGGTGGGGGGGTGCTAATCATTGGCTGAGAGATACTTTTTTAGTCAGAAACTAGGTTATAATTTACACAACATTTATTATTTATTATACAGCATCTACATTCTGACTTCAAATATAAGTAAGCCCCGTGTTCCTCCAGCAAGATTACAATTTTCTGTATTTTTTTCCCTTCATATTAGATATGCTTTGTAAAAATAAAGTTGGAATTTTAATGATCATAGTTTCCATAGCGAAAATAAAAGTTGACAAAAATGAAAATATTTTAGTTATACCGGTATTTTGAAAGTGAATAATCACAACAAACAGAATTTATACTATTCCAATCTAGTAAAAAAATACACTAAATACTTAATCAAGGGTCATCTCTTTTTCATAACTGTTTTAAGCCAACGGTTAAAGAGCACCATCTTTTTATGGGGAGATTATAAACTATTTTTGCTTAATATATTGACAATATACCTACATGCAGTCCTCAAATACAAAAAACCGATTCGTTACATATTATCTAAGGTGTGATTAAAGAGGTAATGAAGGTTTTTTTATAGACTATTCTTTGTGAAAAGTAGTAGGGCTATTTTTGGATCAATACGGTTCAAATTGCATTTGGAAAAATTTAAATCCCCTCACAATTTACAATTCTCGATTTTGACAAATGTTATTGCACTGATGTTGCTACATATTTATGACCTGCATGGTTTGAACATAACCAGTTTTTTTAACATGAATCATCCATCACATTCATTATAAAACTGACAAGATAATCCTCGAAATATAACTTCTCAGTTCTGAACAACTTTATTGGTCTTCTTTATTGATAACCATCATTATAACTGTCACCCCAACACTATTCTTTTCTATTCTGTGCACTTTTCTTATCCTGATAATAAAGATCAGGTTTAACCCTCTTGATTCCATGGTGGAAATGCATTTAAGATAGCTACAGTGGAAACAAACATTTACATTATTCCTTTAGGTGTAGTAAATGATCTGTAAACTTAACGGAAAAACTGTAGACCACTCTAAGAATATATACATTTGCGCCATGAGAAATTATTTGGCACACATCATACGCTTTTTTTTTTCATTGAAAAAGGTTCGGCTCCACATACGAATATAATACTGTTATAGAAAAAACATTTTAGGAGAAAAACATCGTACTAAATTTGGGTCCCACTGTCGTGTATAACTATATCAGTCTCCAAACAGTATACCATTTGTTTCACATTCTATTGAAGTAAGAGATTTATAGTGGCACAACAGATTTTAAAAGGTAGTTTTGGGGGAAAAAACTATCCTTATTTATCGGTTCACGTAGGGAGCGAGAGTAATTATTTCAGACTGAGTAGGAAACATATTATTGTAGTAAATTTAGTGTATATTTGCTGAACATTTTTTAAGCTTATAAAACAACATTGAGCGTCCTGTCTAGTATTGTCAGGGTATTTCTAAAAGTATCTACCAAGTCCACCCGCAAGGAGCGCATCACGGAACAGACATAACAGATGTCCCGATACATCATCACATTTCTGTGAAGGACAGTATGGAGGAATCTATTTGCAGGAAAAGCTTGACACTAAAACATTTCCCATTCCTTGCTGGAAGGACTGCATCCTCCCAGTGTTACCACCTCCCACAAGGTAACTTTAACGATAAGTCAAATAATAATTTGGCCAATAACATTAAGCACCATGATATAATAGTGAGTTTATTTTAACAATTAAGATGTTAAACTCAATTCCCACATTCTTACTGAAATTGAAATAATATGGTCTAATTATAAGATCACATTTTTCAGTACCTCAGGTTTATAGTTTCCAAATTCCACAGCCTTTTAAGCAAATATAATGAATTCTTTTGAGCATGTCATCCCTTATTACTTTCCTTGTGTTTTTACACTTGCTTAGCAATGCGACGAAGGCCCATGAGAAAGAGAATACATTGTACAATAATGGAAGTTGATAAAAATAAAAGAAAAAGGAAAAAATAAACTCTTAACTAAAAAGTGCACATTTCAGTGAAGAGAAAGCCAACATACGAAAAGAGGAAAAAATTGGGTAAAAATCAATGTACATAGTGACATCTTCTTTCTTTTTCTCTCTTCTATGGTGAGTGTTACTATTTCCTACTATAAAGACATAATAAAAGAATGAAGATGTCACCTTTGTACATTGATTCTTCTAACATCTATTCCTCTTACTCTAGGAGGGTGGCTTTCGCATTAAATTTGCACTTTTTAGTTTTATTTTATTCCCAGTCTCTTTATTTTTTGTGAGTTTTTTGTATGTTTAATTTATGTGACTTTCTATGTAAAGAAAGGTATCAGGTGGTCTAGGGTAAGAGAGTCCGACTTCTATGCTGACGCCGGGTTCAATCCTCGGGTCCCGGCAAAGATTTATCTGATATCAAACCCATCCCTTCAACCTCTGACAAGACATCTTGTGAATGTGGAGAATGCCAGCCGCCACGCGATCGTGGTTCAGATTCCACGTTAAAACTGTAGGTCCTTCATTTCAGCTCAAATCACCCTACCATTACACATTAGCGTAAATGCTTATAACCCCGAACGGGTAGATAAACGCGCTGCTACAATAATAATAAAAATAATTTCTATTTAAAGGAATATCTTTGAAATAAAAATTAATGTGGTAACTGTGGAAAATGTGTAGATATAAGATGAAATGAAGGAGAAATGTGTTAGTCCCTATCTAGCCTAACTTAACACCATTTCAGGTTGGCTTCCTTCACTTTCACTTACTTTACATTATTGTACAGTGTTTCTTATCATCATCATCATAATCATCCCATAATCCTCCATCATCATCATCATCAAATCCTGTTTCCAGCCTGTGCCGGCGGTCAGTTACTAAATTACCCCCATACTTATTTACCACTCAACAACTCTTCCTCTTAATATTCTTTTCCATCTTCTCCATCTCCACTGAATCCCTTTTTTCTGTTTTATATACCTCCTCCCAACTCTTCTGCTTGGCCTCCTCCTGCGGTTTTTTCCCCCCTCATATCCCATTCTCCAACATTTTCTCATCATACTCTCATTTTTCCATCTCATTACATGTCCATATCATCCCAGTCTCGCTTCCGTCTACTATCTCATGTACTCCCTGTACCTCTACTATTCCCAGGATAACTACATTCCTAATTCTGTTCTCCTCATGACAACAACATGCACCTAACAAAACTTCATGCTCATGCCTCCACTTTCTAGTCTCTTACGGTCCTCGTCCATGTTTCTTCTGCATATGTGACAATGGTACACAATACGCCCTGTACTACACTTCCACTCATGGGACTTCCATATCTATAGCAGTCCTGCTTACACACCTATAGAAAAGCTCTTCCGTGCTGCTCTCTCTCAATAAATCCTCCTCTACTTCCCTTCTTTCTCCTTAATCATGCTTTCAAGACGATATTTAATGTTCTGTACCTATTAAGCTCACATTACTCATCCAACCTTCTATAGCTTTTATTAAGGCCTTACCCTTTTTCCTGTCATTACCATCACTTCACACTTCTACACCATGCTGATTTTTATTCTACAGCTCTTTTTAATTCCTCCATTCCATTCTTGCGAGTTGTTCCTGTACGCCCTCTTCCTCTTTCACCCCATACCAACAAGTCATCATCAAACAATAGTGCCATCCATTTTTCCCTCCCCGAGTTTTCCTGCCACTTGGTCTCATGACCATTTCATTTCTGATCATCATTACAACTAATAATGGGTGAAATGGCACTACGCTCTTACACACTCATTTTATTTGAGAACCACTTCGTTCCATCCATTCTCCATCTTAAATCAACTCCGTTTTCCTCAACATGCTTTTTTGCTCTCAGTACCACACCCTCTTCCAACTTATGCCTCCTCCATTCCTTTCCTAAACTTTATTTCAATCCACGCTATCAAATACCTTCTCCACATCCATAAAATACCGTTATCTCAAGTCTTTCCCAGAATATTTACCTTCTGTCCATCAGCTACCGAATGGTCAAAAGACGAGTAAGTTTATTGCTAGACCTCTGTTCCCTTAATCTGTTGTTGTTCCTCTCCACCTTCCTTTCATTATATTGTCTTATTCTCTTCTTTCCAGTAATCTTCTCATATATTTTATGTACATGGACACATCAGCGTTATCCACCATTAATTTGTACACCTCTCTTGTGTATTAAACACTGTCTTAACAATTAAATGTTAGATTTGAGGTGGTTTTAATATTGACCATAAGTTATTTTGCTAATTCCCTAGCACTATTAGCAAATACTTGAAGATATTATCAACACGAACTTCGGTTCTAAGATCTTCAGCACAGATCAAATATGGTTGTTTTTATCTTGCTTTCTATCTCACTTTTTAAGGAGATATTTTCTAAGGATGTGCAAGTAGGCATTTTTCACTTTGAGTTCTAGTTAGATGAAAACTTTCTTTTTTTCTAAGTTTAAATAATAATATAGTGATTATTTGGTTTTAAAATATTTCTGTCAACAAGAAATACATACATAAACCATTACAAACATGGATTTATATGGTTCATTTTTTTTGTGAAAAAACAACTATAATCAATAACACTACAAGTATATTAATATAATTAATAATTGTATTAAATTAGACATCCTAGGAGAATATTCTAGTGACTCTATTATGCCTATGAAATCATATTTTTAAAATGAAATAAAATTTAATTAAATCTTAATTTGTATAAAAGAGATAAAATTCCAGAAGGTACTCTGAATTTTTAGCCAAGCCCAACATCCCCACTTCATTTTCAAAATGTATCCCCATGCTGTCTGGCCATCTACCACGTTAAGTCCCGCCAAAGCGGATAGTCGGGAGCTTACTGTACAGAAGAAAATAAAAATCGATATTGAATTATCACACCTCTTTTTTCTCTTATATCATTCCTATTCATATAAGCAAACTCTCTACATTTCAGTTAAGTGTTAAATTACTGATGTTGAGCTGGTTGTTAAGTTTATTCTTCTCTGATTATAATGCTCCTGAACACCAATAAGTCAAACACTAGAGCTCCTAAAACAAATTTCCACTTGAAAAATTGTAAAAAAAATATATATATATAGAGATTAAGAATTTTAGAGTCTTGAATCTGAACATTAGCTGGAATCTTAGAATATCCCATTGAGGATTTGAAGAATTAAGGTCTACATTCTTATATATAAAATATATTTTATATATTGGGGGTGGTTTGAGGCTCGTGCATGGTAGATTGAAATTGTACATATTAAGGAATCATACCAAGATTTTTAAAACTCACTGTTAACAATATAATAATAGAAACTGATAAAATCCATAACTGTGATAGCTCATAGTCTAACAAACATTAACTCTTTAATCTATTTTGTGTGGATAGCGCAAGGTATGGCCACTGGCACAAGGACAAGGGACAACAGACTGTGAAGAATGTCCCGCGACTCTTAATTTTCAACGCGTCGGTGGTCCTCGTTTCTCAGGAAATGAAAATAAGATGTGCGTATGAAGTCACCAATGCTGTCAAGAACTGGGAACTTACACTCATCGGTGAGTAGCGAGCTAGGTCCTGCTTTTTTTACTATAAAATGTTTTGTAAGAACCGATGAACCGGAACGTGCATACAGACAAAAAAAGTAAAAATACATTCAGATCTATATTGTAGATGAATGAGATAAAAAAATAAAAAGTATCTTCACTATTACACACATTATTTTTAGCATCATGTAGTTAAAATCAATTCAGCGCTACACATATTAATTCATTAATTTTAAGTTTTGCAGCCACCATTTTACTAGCCGTTTGGGCAATACACTAATGTGTTGGGGATGAGGCAGGTTACAATTAAGAGGAAGTGTACCACATTTGGGTGAAAGAGACGTGAAAACATGTTATAGGGAAAAACCATTATTCAGCAACCAACCAGGATTTTGCGAACTTTCTATTGCCCTGTCAACATTCAACCTATGGAGAGTGACGCTTTAAACCATGCAGCCACCAAAAGCAGTTCATACTATTATTAATATTATAATAAGCAAAGACAAGGAAGCACAATTGATATGACATATGGCCGACGATATTGTGATGGCGCAAGAGAGTGGGAAACCCATCTTGAAAAACAAATCCCCCTCTTTTCATCTATCCGGGATTCACGAACCCGGACCTTCCTGTTACCAGATAATAATATTAGATAGATACTGGTTATTTAGTCTCATTTCCACTAATGAGGTTGTCATATTATCTTCAAGCTTTCACTACAACACAGCTTCATCAGGTAGCAACGGAAAGTAAACTATATTCCGTCTCGGTTAATATTGTGTCCCACAATAATGAGGAAGGATAAGTTAAGACTCAAAGGTGTGTGACAAAGATAAGTAAGTAGGAAAAACAGACAGCAAAGTAAATAAAAAAAAACGGAGAAAGCAATAACAAAGATGTAAAATTGCTGCACAGTGAGAGGAGTAATAATGGTCGCAGAGGTCAGAGGAAGATGGAGGTATTTTACTAACTAAACTGATCTGTCCACAGGCTGCACACAACAATTGATGATGAATCAAGTACAGTGAAACTGGTGAACCTCACATGTTTCTACCCTATCTGTTTGTTTTAATCCATTCCTCGTTCATATTTATTTCCTCATTCAATATTATAGCTGGTTTTAAGTGTAGTGGCTCAATTTTTTTTTTTTTTTTCAGGTTCTCTTGCATATTCTTACTACCAGAAGATTCCTAAGCAACCTTTGCATCCCTCAGCAACTTGTGACTAGCCTTGAACTTCTGTTTGGTGGAAATTGAATGAGCGTGTGTTGGTAGGAAAACAAATAGCTTCTATCTTAAAGAATGTCTATATATCTCTCTGAATTGGCACTATTGTTATGGGGCGTGGGCGCAGTGTGTCAACCGCTCTCTTGGTACAAAATGTATGTAACGGCCATGTTTCTCTTTGGCCTAGGGTGTCCAAAATCAGTAAATCTCATTTTCACGGGAAAGAAAGGACCATCATTGCCTTGATAAAAATACTAATAATATAGTTCCTGAATTTCATGAACAAACAAAAAGCAAACTTTAAAAAAACTCAAAAACTAGTGCCCCACATAAAAAATATAATTATTTAACTAACATTATACAATAGTTTCATTTTCATATATTCATTAGAAACATAATATTTTATAGACCCATATATAAAAACTAGTTTTAAAAAATATTTACAATTTTTAAGCAAAATTTAAGAACTGAATCACTTCTATTTGAGAAGGCCTAAAATATTTACAATTCCAATCTTTGATCTCAGACAATACAAAAAATGGATCTTAAGCACCCCATTAATGATTGAAAATAATTATTTTCCTTTCATAACCATGTTATCTTCAATTTAATCATTACTTTATTCATTTAATTTAATTGTACTTTCAAATGAAATTGTAATTGGGACTGAACAGTTATTATAGTCTCAGTCTAATATTTTCTCTACTTACTCAACCAGTTTAAAATATTATTTATTGAATGTTTACACTCCTCATCAAGATCTCATAGGTTATCATTTGAGTTAAGTGATGT
Organism: Timema cristinae; assembly: GCA_039000515.1. Lineage (NCBI taxonomy): Eukaryota > Metazoa > Arthropoda > Insecta > Phasmatodea > Timematidae > Timema > Timema cristinae. The sequence continues at coordinate 3,300 of JBCFYV010009804.1, read as the reverse complement.
AGTAAATGACCTGTCCAAAGATAAATACATACACGTAGCTGTCCTTAATAATCTACAACCTGATTTTAGCAATTTAATTATTCACTTTCTTTCACAGGTATGGTAAATTAAATTATAATACTATAATGAGACTTTGATACCTATTCTATATGTCTCTTTTCAGCTATTCTATCTCTTAGTTTCCATTGTTACATAGTTTTGCGGCTTTTAAACCATTCTTCTCTGAGAAATCTAGAGACACCTCATTAAAACACTACAAGTGCATTTCCAAAACAATTGGCCAACGATAACACAAGGCCTCACCAACCACATGAATCTAGTAAAAATTCTATAGGTAATTAAAAAAAATAATCAATAAACGAAGCCCAAACTAAATATTATATTGTCATATTTTTCATCTATTCTCTAGTTATTTTTACAAAAATTGATCACACTTAAAACTACAACCAAGAGTACAGTAATAATTTTTTTAAATAAATAATAGGAACTTCGAGTGATAAAAAATAAATATTTCCTTACTAATATAAGAAACTAATAATAACTTAATCTTATTTAAAAAAATCATTACCCAATGATCGTCATCATAAACACATAAAAAAAATTATATTACTTAATAATTCAAGACATTCAACTGGCCTTAATATTATTACTACATGTGTTTAAATGCTAGACGCGAGTATTGCTTCCGCAATTGTGTATTTTTAATTCGTGACCTTATTAGGCCAACATTTATTTCTGGTGTGTAAAAATATGCCCATCTGTAAATGTTACATAAAATATTTATAATAGAATAATAATTTTAGCATATGATTATATATTTTTGTACATATCATTTTCTATGGAGAATAATAACATATTTTGTAAGTAAACAACTATTTTACAATCCAATATGTCATTATATTAACATTATTCAAGTAATGGTCTTTATATTGAAGCTAAACATTTGGATTTGACTGTTTTGCATGCTGAAGAATAAAATTGTCATTATGGGTCATATGGATTTTTAATTTTACATGAAAATAATTACTTCTATTTAGTATGAGGGGTCTAAAAATTTTCAACCCATTGTTTTCTTTTTACAAGATCAAACTGCCATACATAAACAGAATTATCTTTGATTCCTTTTACTGTCTATCAATTTTTAGTTTGCTTTAGTAGCTAAGCTACCTCAAATTACATATTCTAAAAAAAGTAACATTATTTATTTATTAAATTTAAAAACTATCTACTAGTGAACTATATCATATCTAAATATGAACATATTTCTTTGTAAACACAAACTTGTAAAATTATTTTCTTTATAGTCATTATAAATTCAATACAATCTCTGATAAACTTCATAAAATATAGTAAAGAACCATAAACCTTTGGTGAGCACCTCTAAAGACACATAAATGGACTCAGAGCTAGGCTCTTGGATGCAGGCTTCTTTTCTATTTTACTTACATTAACATATTTGCCACCCTGCACACAGGTTGAATATTGGTAATAACTGGTCACACTCATTTTGGTACATAAATTAGTGAAGTATATGTTATTTTTAATAACAAAGTCTCATATTAAAGTTTGTGAAATAGTATCAGTACATTAATTGCAGATTTTGGTAAGTGCCGAAATTCTAATATGTTGGATATTAGTGGGGCCAGCATGAAAGTGCACACTACAATCTTTGCTATCAAACTTATTTTCATTTGTGTACTTTTTGATTAAAATATTTGTTCTATTAATAAGTAGCGAATTATTCATTCTAGTCACTTCCATTATTTATACACGTAAACAACACATTATTCTTTTGTGCATCAGCTGGACAATATAGATTAAGCACTTGAATATCAAGTTTTCAGAGAAGGAATAATGTAATACAAAAATGTAATTCCTTAGATCTAATTGTTTGTCACTCAATATTATATATTTTATAAACATAAAACCAATTTTTGAAATATGCTCAGAGGACTTTCATGTTGCAAAACTTGTACTATAATCAAACAAAAGTTGAACGAGGATTTTGTAAAAATGTAAATCTTCAAATAACAAAAGTTATAACTTTAAAATATTTTAACAAATTTAAAACTTTTTTTTTTCTGTACTAGAGAGATAATTTATAATAGAATATGCCATTCCAAAACCTGTCGTCTATATTTTTTATCATATGATGCTGATGTCCTGTTGGATAGGTTCCAGGGATTTCGAGACATTGGGATGCATCCCCAACAGTCAAAAACTTAAAAGTGGCGGGTATTTTAAGATGTTAGGGCTATGGAAAAACATCCTTTTACTATATGCAATAATTTGTGTGTTTAGCTTAGATCGAGATCTGAATGTGCTATAAGGTTATTTAATCCTATCTTACATTAAAAATAAAACTAGGCCTAAATTCTTTCTTAACTATCACATTTTGTACTTGTATTTACCAAATTAAAACTTATTTATACTTTGTATTAACTTTTGTTTAACTCTAATTCAAGATCTTTTATAATTAATGGCCAGCAGATAGTGTTTGGTTGTCTGTGTGCAATTTTATTGTAGACTCTGCCTAAACTTTACTATAGATATATTGATAAATTATTCAAAAATTTGGATCATTCTAAAATAAAAAAGGGGAATAAATACTCCCAGCCATTAGCAGCCAAGCTATTCTAGACTATTGGCCATTTATGAACAGTTTTTAAGATCTATATATTTCATTGACTTAAGGTGAACCACAATTTAATCTTGAGCACCACATTTATAGCTTAATTATTTGTTGTAAATATTAGCTTGCCATTATAACTTCAAAACTTTTTTTTACTGCACGTTTTACTAACCTGTTCGAGGCATCCACATAAATAGTTTTTAGAATTTTTACATATTAAGCTGGACATATAAGAGCTATTTTCAATTTAGTTGGGAGTTAGCTTATTTGACTCATTCATACACTTGATTTATTATTATTATTGTTATGTTAATGTGTTGCATGAAAATATTAAAATTGCACTAAAAGGGTTTATCATTCCGTTTTTATGATTTTAATCTGGGCCTTAATAATTATATTTATCTGGTAAGATTTCACTATCTTAATTATACACTGCATATATTTTTATTACTTTGAGAGTTAATGAGATTTTTGTTGTTGTTAATATTTGGATTAGCATATTTCTTTAGTTGAAGACTAAATAATGTTAAGAAATATCTATGTTTGTAATGTAACATAAATAAATGGTTTTGGAACAAGGTTGTTACTGATTTGGACAAAAATAATTGTTTTTGCAACGCAAAGGAAATGTTTTATAGGTAACACAGTCTATTATTTTGATCACTCAC
>JBCFYV010009801.1:0-29333 GCA_039000515.1 Timema cristinae | reverse complement strand
CATTGTGATTCTAGTGAGCTACATTGCGACTGTAGTAAGCTTCGTCGTGGCTCTAGTAACCAGCATCGAGATTCTAGTTAGCTGCATCGTGGCTTTAGAGAGCTGCATATCAGCTTAGTGAGCTGCATTGCGACAATAGTGACTTGCATCGTGGCTTTAAAAGCTGCATATCTAGTGACTGATTGCGACTATAGTGACTTGCATCGTGGCTCTAATAAGCTGTATCGCACCTCTAGTAAGCTGAATTGCAACTCTAGTAAGCTGCATCGTGACTCTAGTGAGCTACATAGCGGCTCTAGTAAGCTGCATAGTGGCTCTAGTAAGCTTCGTCGTGACTAGTGACCAGCATCGCGACTATAGTGGGCTACATAGTGGCTCTAGTGAGCTGCATCGTGATTCTAGTGAGCTCTTAGTGGTTCTAGTGAGCTGCATTGCGATTCTAGTAAGCTGCATTGTGGCTCTAGTGACCAGCATCGCGACTATAGTGAGATACATAGTGGCTCTAGTGAGCTGCATCGTGATTCTAGTAAGCTCTTAGCCGCTCTAGTGAGCTATATTGCGACTCTAGTAAGCCCTTGGTGGCTTCAGGTATCAGCTCTTGTGAACCAGCGCACGCTTGATCGTCTGAAGGTGATTTTAATATTTTTAATTTTACACAATCTTTAGGTTTTCTTTTGTAATAAAAAGGTTCTAAGTTTGAGTTATTTTATCTGAAAGTACTACATTATTTTTTTAAATGAGGCCATCGCAGTATATTACATTTTAATTGTGGTTCTTTAAGTCATTTAGGGATATCATACGTCACTAGTCTGACACCTAACATAAGTATGAGAATTTTCAAAGTGAAAACTCAACTTTAAATTCAGGGAACAAACACCTCTTGCGAGGCTCCTCTAACCCATCATGACTGTGTCCTTCGAGCGTAGCCACGCACATACATGCGCAGTGGAAATTTAGGGACAGATGACCCCGTGCCTGCCATAGATCCTGTCATTACTGGACAGCTGGGAACTCCTCCCCCACCACCTTGGATAGCCTCCCTTGGCGGGAGGAGTTGGCTCCTCTTTCCGTGGGTGCTGGTTTCTTACGTTGGGGCATTCCCACCTCGGTGGAGGTCAGGCACATAGCCTCAGGAATCACTCCTAAGAGCTTTCAACCTGTGGTTCTCAGTGGGGACCTCGTGAAGGTGGCCTAATGATCACCTCGGTGGAGGTCAGGCACCTAGCCTCAGGAATCACTCCTAAGAGCTTTCAACCTGTGGTTCTCAGTGGGGACCTCGTGAAGGTGGCCTAATGATCACCTCGGTGGAGGTCAGGCACCTAGCCTCAGGAATCACTCCTAAGAGCTTTCAACCTGTGGTTCTCAGTGGGGACCTCGTGAAGGTGGCCTAATGATCACCTTTCCTGGAAGGTATTAGTTACCAACCGCTAAGTGTGTGACGTGTGACATTCACTCATACACAGATATCTCAACAGAGATTTAGCTGGCCTTGAGGTTAGATCCTCCAGACCTTGTTCATGGACCGCCATGAAGAGACACACTACCAGGATTACCAGGTGAGAAATAACCCCTGGAAGAGAGGGGAAGCCTCTTGTCCCATCAGGGTCAGGGCAGTCGCCACTAGGGTGAGCTCGACTCAAACCCCTGAGTTTCCAACCCAGCGCTACACCCGGCTCTGAAGCTCTAACTATCTTGACATGCCTGCATTGACGCTTCGAGATTTATTTTAGAATGTATAATATATAAGTTGGTATACTTTGGTTTGACAGCTAGGTACCTAGAAGGCTATCATACATATCAGTGAGATTAAGGTATGATTATTGTCAATGTCTAATATATACATCACTATATTTATTGGAACAATGTTTGAGTGCCAGTAGAACTATGACAAAGTTTTATAAACATAAGCTCTCAAGGATAACTTTCGGAAACTTGCAAATTTCCTATACGACCAGGTAATGGGTTTGGCCAAACCTCTCATCCAGGGGGTTGGGAACTATGTGTTTGACCGAGAAAATTCCATAAACATCCCAAACCTGATATGATAACATATACTCTTATCTTGCGTGGTTCATTGGTGGCTCTCCGAAGAGTAATATGTCTGCACACACTCCTAAGCCCATCGTGATTGAATTATTTTATTTTATTTTGTTTTTCATATACTTATCCACTCTCTCTCTCTCTCTCTCTCTCGGGTAAATCTCGCACATTGCTATAACCCGTCACTTTAATGTTTTGTAAAAGCATAGTATGAAATAACGTGTCAGTCTTTTGATTAAATTCTAGAATCAGACCATGCATTGGCAATTTGAACTAGAATATTTGTCAAAAATATTAGTTTGCAGAAGAAATGTTACTGTTTATTGCCATGGAAAGTGCCCTTAAGGATATGAATTTTATTTAAAAAATCCTTGAAATCATAGTAAAAACAACCAGGTTCATTGTAACCTTCGGAAAATCAAGCCCATAAATTTTCAGCTAAATTCATCAGTAGAAAGGCAATATGAAACAATAATTATGCTGTTGGCTTTGTATTTAGAAAGTCAAGTATTTAATTTAACATTGACATATTTTATCGTCATTTCAGAGTCAAGGTAAATAAAATTAATTATTTTTTGAGTAAAATAGAAAAATATATAAAACAAAATTATTTGTTTATTTTTAAATATACTCGAGAGGAAAAATACCTGGACATTTGCCTTATCACGCCATTGTTTTCAGTATCCCAAAGACTTTCTTAATAAAATATAGTTAGTTAACCCGTATTGCTGGGCATCCATATCCCATTAGTATGAATATGCGGATAGCCCGGACGATTAGTAAGATGCAGTACGTACTCACTAATGATATATTAAGAAATGGTGTTCCCTACCTGAGACTGAAAGTCTCCGCCGCGAAGTTTAACAGGACCATCCTGTCTGCCCTGATGAACACTGCAGAGGCCAGGATCTCAATCTCTCCACGTTGCACGAGACCCACCAAACCGTCAAATGAACCGTTGACCTGCCATCCGTAGCTGTCGACGTGGCTCACATTCATGCTGGGAGGGAACAACCAGTATCAAGCACTAACATATTGACGTAGTGTAACCGGGTGTCTGAAAACTATTGGCAGGTTACCCTCGGTCCCTGGATAACGTGTGATCACAAACTGTGAGGTAGAAAACTGTTTGAACTTACGGATAGTTGGTGACCTCCCATTTTAAACGCAAAATAGTCAAAATAATACAATTTTGAGTCAACGGTGCACCTCTGTAGGAAGGAAGGGAACGAGGGTTTAACTACGTAAAATGCTATTAATTTGTTAAGGCTCTGGGCCCTGTCGAGCGCAAGTCTATTTTGTGGAATGGTGGGTGAGAGGGTGAAAGGGGTGGCGTGACTTCACAACTGACCAAAATATCCTTACGCGCCAACAAGAACAGATGGATCACGGAAACCGTAGATGGCGCTAACTACCGAACAGGCTTTGCGGGAAAATCATACGTTTGGAAATATCAGTTTTATCGAGAGTATTTTTAATACCCCTTCTAAGATAATGTATCGATTTTTATCAATTGTTATATTTTCTTATTTTTTGTTACTAAGCGCTGGTAGTTTTCTAATGACAAATGTCAATTTTATCGATATTTGATCAATGTTAAAATTATAGAGGAGGTGTATATAAAAAAAAGTATGTATAACTTGGTCAACATGCTTCTATTCTTGAACAAACTGTTTCCGAAAAGAAAATTGCAAAATAATAAAAATTATTGAAGATAACCATTTGTTCCAATATCTATGCATTTCCACGCCAAATGAAAAGGGTCGATCGCCTTAAGAGCGTTGTATAATATTTCAAGCAAATACACCTTTGGTGGAACGCCAACTGCTGTAGCCAATAATTTAGTTACAGGAACCGAATGTATTTTTCACAAGACTTCGTTGTAGTTATTTGCAGTTATTGATAATATTATCTTAATTTCATATATTAAATTCTTACCAATTATAAAGATGAAATATACCTGGCTATATTAAATTAATTCACTTAACCAGATTTACCTACTACCAACAAACTCATATTTATGTCTTGAACTTGCCAGTATTCATGAAACTAATATAATACTCTTATACTTTTTAGTATAAATTATAACATTGCTGTTTATAAATATTTGTGAACTTACCTAAAGTTCATATCTTGGGCGAGGTTCTGAAATACCGGGTAGGTAATCTTGGTCCAGGTGTCAATATGTCTCTTTGTAGGATCTTCCATGTCCTCCATGCCGTTGAAATGTTCAGGATATAAAATCTTAAAAAAATTAGACTCACAAGGACATAGCTATTTTAATATTAAGGCTTATAAAAATAGTTTAAACCAAAGTATAGCTCTAGACCTGTTCAGGCGACCCTCATTTCTCTCATGGCCATTCACTTGAAAAACATCTATGGAGGTCACGAGAAATTATTAAATAGATCTAAGGTCATAAGGATTAAACCCTCCACCACAAATCTTGATTTATTTAATTTTACTAATACTACCTTATTTATTGTTTAAGCTGAATTAAAATTGAGATAAAATCAAGGTTATTTAACTAATAGACCGGTGACCTGGTGGTCTAGGGTAAGGTGTTAGACTTTTATGCTGGCGGCTGGGTTCAATCCTCGGTCCCAGCACAGATTTATCTGATTTCCAAACCTTTCCTTCACCTCTGACAAGATATCTTGTGAATGTGAGGAATTCCAGGCCTCCACCGTGGTTCGGATTCCACGTTAAACTGTAGGTCCTTCATTTCATCTCACAATCACCCTACCATTACACATTAGCGTATAACCCGAACGGGTAGTAAGACGCGGTGCTAATAATAATAATAACTAATAGACACCATCCTGATATTTCGATAAGTTATTGTGTTTGAGACCTTCAACTCAAGATGAGATTTAACACACATAAAATTCATAGCCCCTCGTATCACATGTCTTGATTTCACTCCACTTTAGGCCTAAGTAACTTTTACCTGACCGGAATTCAAATTGGGAACACGACTTTATTATAAATTATATTTACTAAAATGATAAATATTTATTCAAAACATTAATTTCTTTTAAATTTAGTTGGCTTTATATACACTTGAAAACTTAATTAGATAATACCAGCATGGTTTAGACTATAAAGTCTAAAGCATCACTCTCGCAATAGACTAGACTGCCAATGACAGTGAGATTGGAATTTGAATCTCGGTCGAGCGTACTGAAGGTGGTTGGGTAGGGGTGGGTGGATGGGTTTCCACTCTTCCTCCATACAAATTCGGGTACACTTCTTTAAATTCAACATTTCTTATTCCTGAAACATTAATATAATTAGTATATATGCGTGTAGCCTGAACTTGTAGTTATATGAGCTGCTAAAAAACTAAATAATATTTAAATAAAAAAACGTTGTCAAAAGATTATTCAAAGAAATAAAACAATTTATGAATTTCCTTGAGTTTTATTTTCACGAATTAAAGATCAGCGTATAAATTGGACTTAATTGAGTGATTATTAACTTTAGCTACCATACAGGGGGGAAATAATCGTTTATATAACGAATTATATATTTTAAATACATTTAATATTCGAGCGATTTATTGGCCTTCAGTGGTTAGGATGTTATCACCCCAAACTCACTTTGGTCTCAAACTGGTTTATGACTCGTAGCTAAAATAATGTAAAATAACTTAAAACCAATAAACTAATTTAAATTCTCAAGTATTCTTTCAAAATTATAATATTAATAACACATAACACCTCAAATTTACAAGCCTGTTGGAGAAAACAACTGATTTGTTTTATGTTCATAAATGTCCGTATGCAAATGTTGAGACTGAAGGTGTTCCAAAATGGCTTTAGAATTTACACTCCACCTCGTATTTCTGATCACCGGGTTAATCAATCTAGCTTATAATATTTACAAAGTCAGTCCTAAATAACAAGGACATTGAATGCAATAGAGACAAGGAAGGTGGAGGCCATAGGAATGAAGTTTGTGAGAAGAATGTTAGCTGTCACGAGAAGAAACGGGATTAGGAATCAAGTTATCCGTGAAAGAGTTGGGGTACAAGAAGTACATGAGCTAGTAGAGGAAGCAAGACAGATGGTATGGACGTGTAATGAGGATTGAAAAGGAGAGGATGTCAAAGAAAATGATGGCAATGAATTATGTAGGAAAAAGATAGAAAGGGAGGCCAAGAAAGAGATGGGAAGAGCAGATAATAGAAAGTATACAATTTAGAGGAGAAGAATGGAAGTAATTAAAGGAGGAAACATGTTGGAAAGGTAGAGGAGACTACAGTCTGGAGAAAGTTGATGAAGATTAACAAAGTCTGTAACCTATAAAGGGGAAAAACCACACGTTGCCTAGAATAAATATATACAGGTTGTGGCAGAGAAACTTACTCTTTTGAAAGGTAAATAAAAACGAAAATATTGCAGATATCGGTATAATTCTTTCTTCCCCTTACAGATCACCTCACCAATTTTTTTTTCATGCAGTTTTGAAAGTTACATCTTTCAAATGACGGCCGCCATTGTCTATGCACTGATTGAGTCGATTTATGAAGTTTCGCGCCACTCTCTGAAGCATGTCCACCGGTATTTCGGCGATGGCATTCCGACTGTTTGTCTTCAGGTGAGCTAGGGTCCGTGATCGATCGTTGTAAACGATAGACTTCAAATAACCCCATAAGAAGAAGTCGCATGGAGCCAAATCTGGAGAGCGCGCCGGCCAAGGGAGATCGCCTCTGAGAGAGATGAGGCGGACAGGGAAGTGTTCTCTCAACAATTCCATCGAGGCCCGTGCTGTGTGGGCCGTGGCTCCGTCTTGTTGAAACTACACATCCCCAACGTCCATTTCTTCCAGATGTGGAAGGAAAAATTCTTCGATCATCTCCCTGTATCGATCTGCATTCACCGTGACAGCGCGCTCGTTTTCCTCAAAAAAAAAAAAGGACCAATGATCCCGACCGACGAAATTGCGCACCAAACGGTAACACGCTCACAATGGAGAGGGGTTTGGTGAAGTTGACGTGGATTTTCAGCACTCCAGTAGCGCATGTTCTGTTTGTTGACACAACCGGAAAGGTGAAAGTGAGCCTCGTCGCTGAAGAACGTTACCGCGTCGTGGGGAAGGTGTTTCAAGGAGAGCTTCATATGCAGTTTGGCGGGCCACTAAATCGCCGTCACTCAACTCCTGCACAACAGCCAGTTTGTAAGGATGAAATTTGAGTTCGTTGTGAAGGATTCGTTTCACAGTTCGGTAAGAAAGCCTCAGAGAGCCGCATGCTTGCGAGCAGAACGGTGGGGGAACTGCAAAAAATGATTGTCTCACTCTCTCAACATTTTCTGTAATCCTGGCCGTTCTTACAGCTCCTAATCTGCGTTTAACGACGCTGCCAGTCTCCTAAAATGTGGTAACCCATGAAAGAATCAAATTCCAGCCGGGGATTGGACTGCGAGGAGGAATATTGAAGCGCGCTCGAAAGGCACGTTGGGTGGCGACAATGGAGCGGCCATCACAAAAGTATGCCTCGACGGCGAACGCGCGATGCTCTCTCGTCCAAAGCATGATTGGGACTTGCTGTGGGGGGAACAAAAATTGAGGACCTACCCACTCGGTCGCACCCCCTCCCAGCTTCCTACCTTCACCCTTTGCCATCTGGCGGATTTTTCAAAAAAGTAAGTTTCTCTGCCGCACCCTGTACATTCTGCCAGAATTTACAAGAATAATTACAATCCCAGTAAATACGGCGTTGACCAGGAGTGATGAAACTCATGACCTCATCAGTTCCCTGAAAGTAAAATTGAAGAAGCATCAATGGTGGTCAGATGAAAACCGGCCACGACAGAAGAACATTCCTGTTATGCTTCACATCAGCAAATATATATATAAATTGATTTGGTTTGGTGAAATAAAACCTAGTAATAAGATCCTTCACATTTCCTGTAAATCCAACTCTTACTCACTCTCAATTTGGTGGTTATGTTAGAGTTTATCTTTGTCTGCCGGGACTGTCTCTCTCTCTACTCTACCTAGAGTCGTATCTTATTCTCAGTTTGGTGGTTATGGTGTTTATCTCTGTCTGTTGGGAGTCTCTCATCATACTCTACCTAGAGTCGTATCTTATTCTCATTTTGGTGGTTATGGTGGAGTTTATCTCGGTCTGTTGGGAGTCTCACATCATACTCTACCTAGAGTCGTATCTTCCTCTCATTTTGGTGGTTATGGTGGAGTTTATCTTTGTCTATTGAGAGTCTCTCATCATACTCTACCTAGAGTCGTATCTTCCTCTCATTTTGGTGGTTATGTTAGAGTTTATCTTTGTCTAATGGAGTGTTTCACCTTACTTTATCATGTTCTCTTTCCCCTCAAAATCAGTTGACCCCCTGTTGAAGACGTGTCTACGCAAGGGTTTCTAAATGATATATTGAAAAAATAGTTTAAAAAATCTACTGGTAATTTGATAGGGAGCCACTATGCAAAACTTTTCCAGTCTCTTTACATTTTCAAATTTGGTTGTTAGGTACTAGCGAGAGCATTTTATACGGGCATAATGAGATTCCTCTTTCCAATATTTTAGGATATCACTTATGATTGAACTGGTTCTTTAATCTCTTTCACTCTTCCGTCTGACTCCATGGTTCTCTTTTGGCATTTGTCCAATAAATTGAAATGTTTTGGCCAAATAACTGAAGTTATCACCGGACACGCTGGTTATTTTTATAAGAGTTGTAGCACACACAGCAGTATGCTCACCACTTTCAGTGTGTGTAATAGATAATGGAAATATACTCCTCATGGTTTGTCTCCTCTTTCTCAGCCACACGATTATCTGGGTTGCTAGCCTAAATAATGGTTTAGTAAATACAAATCCTTTTTAACTTTGCTCTCGCTAATATAAAGCTTTAAATGAAATTCAAGAATGTCTTCTAGCGTTATTGTGGCCGATTATCAGATTCTACAAAATTTAATAGGCAATAGCAACATTTTAAATCCGATCCATCGGCTGCTTATTTTAATAACTCACACATTTTTTTAATGTTTAGGGTTGTTTTCATCTCTTCCCCTTTAGTATCCTCGATATAACTCTTAAACATATAATATATTATCTAGCCTCAAATATGGATATGCATTCATATTGCAAACAACATAAATATAACTATTCGAATTGTACTTAAAACAAATCTTATCAATTTCAACTACATTTTATTATAAATACGACAAATTAAGCCAAAACTAATATTAAATCAGTAAAAATGACTTAATTTCCAGCTGTACAAGATAAATATTATTCTATGTATATCTAATTTTTTGAAATGATGTAAGCATAGTTATTGAATTTAGAAAACCTTTAGTCAATTTATGTTCACTGAAACATCTTTCTGATGACTTAACACACGTAGAATATGATATAGTTTTGAGCCTACCACCATCCCTGTCATCTTGAGCTCCCCGTTGAGGTTCTTACGTCGCCTGGAAGGTATCTCCATCTCTCTCCACCACATCTTAACTTCTCGTCCTGGAGCGAGGGAAGCCACCGCCGTGAGGGTCACATTGAGAGGTTGTCTGATGGAGGGCTTGTACAGATCCAGTAGGAAGAATTCGGTATGCTTCGAGGTGACCCAGGTCATCTGACTGTCCAGGAGGACTTCAAGGACACCGATCAAGACCCAACCATTTTGTGGGAGTAGTGAAGTAGCATCAATCTGTTCCCAGACCACACCTGCATCGCTGAAAAATAAATAACTCTCCTCTATTTCTTATAGACTTTGATGGGAACACGTGTTTTAAAGCACAATCCATCTGTAAAGAGATTCATACAGTAGCCCCATGGCTTCTTTGGTGCTGATAGACAGCTCACAGTTGACAGATAAAAGCTTTGAAAAGTTACCAGACCAAATTATGTAGCCCTACGCCGAACCATATGATCTGCAAAAACATGTGTTTATCAGCTGTCACTTCTGACGGTAAAAATTTAGGTATATACCTAAATATTGATTGTCAGACGTCAGCTGTGAGCTGTCAGTCAGCACCAAAGAAGCCACGGGGCTACTGTAGCTGATATGCTAACAAACCCCGCTCCCCCTTTCATTACCACAAATATTCAGTTCACATTCAAATAGTATATAATTATATATATATATATATATATATATATATATATATATATATATATATATATATAATTATTTTAATGCAAAATTTTTTACCCTGGAATGTATCTGATCCCTTCCACTATGGTGTGAGCTATAATACATGGCCATGAAATAGTCAGTCATTGTAAGATTTCTTCCTTTAAACTCATTCTACAATTAAAACGATTAAGAATTTTTGAGTTCATTAGATTTCGGCAGGGAATTTAACTTTAAGGCAGGAGGGGATATCTTGTGAAATATAGCAGGTAGCAATGCCTTGGTTCATTCCAGCAACACCGACCGAGTAAAAGGAAGGTGGCGTCCACTTTACCTGTGTGTGTCATTAGTTGGGATTATATACCCTGATCTTAACTCGGCTGAGCATATTGTTTTCTGATAGTTGGTGTCTCTACAATCGGTATATTCAAAACATGAAATTTCATGAAATAACCCGCCTCGGTGGCGTAGTCGGCTAACGCTCTAGAAGTGTTGATCTCGACGGCTGAGGACGGGGAGATTGAGGTTCGAATCTCGGTCGGGTGAACCGGGGGTGGCTCTTCCTAGATGGTTTTCCACTCTCCCTCCACGCAAATGCGGGTTCACTTCCTCTAATTCAACCTTCCCAAGTCCTAATCCATTAGCGTAATTAGTACTTAAAGCGTATAACCCGAACGGGTAGTAAGCTAATATTATTATTCATGAAATAGACATTTCAAATATGATATATTTTCAATTTTTTTTAAGACACATGAATAAGATTAACGAGTGGAATTGGGTTTAAAAAACTCTAAATAACGACATTGAATGCTGAAAAATGAGATAAAATCATATCAGGATATAAAAAGAACCATATTTATATATGAGTAAAAAACCAATTATGTTGTTTTACCACTTTTAAACTGCTTATAAATTAAACATAATTTTTATTTAACATATTTTAAATATGTCATTGTGTACTCTTCATATGGGTGTAAATTTCTGCCCCAGACATTGCTTTACTTTATCTATGTTACGTAAAAAGTATAAAATAGCAAGTTTGGCCCCTTATGGCTCTTGAACTGTAATGGTTTGAAATAATTGAATCGGTATTTATAGCTTATAATAATACACTTGTTTAAATTGTGTAGTGAAATTTTAACTGTCAAATGACCTTAAGGTTAAATAAAATGTGTGGTACATACAGCATTGACAGTAGTCTGCATAAAAATAATCACTTGCAAGGAGTTTTGTAAGACATTTTTAAGGGGGGTAAATCGGTATTTTGAAGAAATCAGTTACAGTATTTTCTAATACCTCGATGTTTTTAAAACAATAAAGTCTCTCTTGTGATATTAATAATCGATTCTTGATAACTCTGCATATTAAATGACGTAACAAAGAATCTTTTTATTTTTAAAATCTAATTTGAGCTATAGAAGTAAAAGCAAATCCATATTTTAAAAATTATTCATTTCTTACAAAGAAATACACAAATTATAGATTATATTTATATTTATATTCTTCAGTTACAACACTTTAGATATATGATCACAATACTAACATCAATTTAAAGACTATTACTTACACTATAAAAATTATATTTGAATGTGACTTTCATTATTTCTAGGGTTGTCACCTGTTCGTCCTTAAGTCATCAGATTTTTTCTTTTTTTGTAAAAATTAAAACTTCGTCCTTCATATTTAAAGTCAGACGTATAACTAACTATATGTGTAGACATTTTTATATATTTCTGTGATTCATTTACGGGAGTTAGTTTGTCGTGTGAAGGGCTAGTTCTCTTCAACACAACATTGTTGTTATAATATTAAATTAAATTTCAATTAGTCAGGGTGACAGAGTTGTGGTGACACTGGTGCCGTAATGTTACGATGCCCTTCTTTTTTAATTTGAAATAATGACAATTTAGGTTTTCGAAACCAAGGTGCTTGGAAAGATATTTGATTCAAAAGGGATGAGGCTAGTGAGAAGTGGAGGAGGTTACATAATTATGAGCTATATACTAATCACAATAAATTTTAAGAATAATCAAGTCTCGTATATTACAGTGGGCAGGATATGCAGCGTGAGTGGGAGATTCTAGAACCATTTTCACAGTATTGACTGGCTAACCCAATGGGAAGAGACCATTGGAAGACATAGATGCAGATGGGAGGATAACATTATAATGGACCTGAAAGAGATAGGCTGTAATGAAGCGGATTAGATAGAACTAGCTCAAGATAGGGATAGGGTGTAATGAGGGGAACTGGATAGAACTAGCTCAAGATAGGTATAGGGTGTAATTAGGTGGACTAGATAGAATAATCCCTGGATAGGGATAGGGTGTGATGAGGTGGACAGGATAGAACTAGCTCAAGATAAGGATCGGGTGTTATGAAGTGGACAGAATAGAACTAGCTCAAGATAGGGATATGATGTAATCAGGTGAACTGGATAGAACTAGCTCAAGATAGGGACAGGGTTTAATGAGGTGGACAGGATAGAACTAGCTCAATATAGGGATAGTGTGTAATGAGGTGGACAGAATAGAACTAGCTCAAGATAGGGATATGATGTAATGTGGTGGACTGGATAGAACTAGCTCAAGATAGGTATAGGGTGTAATTAGGTGGACTAGATAGAATAATCCCTGGATAGGGATAGGGTGTGATGAGGTGGACAGGATAGAACTAGCTCAAGATAAGGATCGGGTGTTATGAAGTGGACAGAATAGAACTAGCTCAAGATAGGGATATGATGTAATCAGGTGAACTGGATAGAACTAGCTCAAGATAGGGATAGTGTGTAATGAGGTGGACAGAATAGAACTAGCTCAAGATAGGGATATGATGTAATGAGGTGGACTGGATAGAACTAGCTCAAGATAGGGATGGGGTGTAATGAGGTGGACAGGGTAGAACTAGCTCAAGATAGGGATGGGGTGTAATGAGGTGGACTGGCTGGAACTAGCTCAAGATAGGGATGGGGTGTAATGAGGTGGACTGGCTGAAACTAGCTCAAGATAGGGATGGGGTGTAATGAGGTGGACAGAATAGAACTAGCTCAAGATAGGGATATGATGTAATGAGGTGGACAGGGTAGAACTAGCTCAAGATAGGGATAATTTGCGTAATTTTGTAAGTGCAACAAAGCACTTTCCTGTTCCTAATACGATATAATAAGTAAGGCAACCATAAATATTTCTAAGTTTTTATTTCTACTGAGAAAATTATAAATTTGGAATATATATTTTATATATATTTTTTTTAAATAAACTATAAACCACTACAATCATATAAGTTATAGACTATAAACTAAACTTAATATTATTACATTTAATTATACTTTGCAATACCTTTTATTAAGAAATGATTGTTCCTCGATAAGCTTCTTCTTGGCCACAATTTCCGCTGACGTATCATATTTATTATAAAAATTACTGTTCTGAGAAACAGAAAACGCATTTTCATCTAACATCAGCCAAAAATGCATATTATTAAAAAGTTTTTCTTCTGAGGCCTGAAAAAATAATCATAGAAATAAACTCTTTATTTTATAAGCTAAGCCAACTTGAAATACGTTGATGTCTTTTAATTCATTTACTTAGCATGGTCTTAAAAACATTTACTTTGTTATGATGATAATGACGTGTCTGTCAAGATAATGTTGCTCCTTTTCAGTAACTTTGGTGAACTAAATTAAAGATTACTCAATTAAGTGAATAAGGACAAAGTGTACACAGGAATTGAACCCGGGACTTTTGTCTTTGCGCGTGTGATTGTTGATAGCTCTCTTTGAGAGGCCGATACTTTCACCATCTACCACATATTATAGACACATTACACCAACAACCGGTGAAGGATGGTCCTGGATACAATACGAACCAGGATGGCTCAATATTAGAGCATTAGTGTACAAAAGTCCTAGGTTCGATACCCATGTCCAGATTGTCATTATTCACTTAAGAGAATTTCATTCAGCTCTCATGTGATCTAGTGGATATTCATCACGGAGATACACATGAATTAACTTTTATTTATTTATTATTTAGCACCACGTCCTACTACCCGTTTGGGTTATACGCTTAAGTACTAATTATTCTAATGGGTTAGGAATCAGGAAAGTTGAATTTAGAGGAAGTGAACCCGCATTTGCGTGGAGCGAGAGTGGAAAACCATTTAGGAAAATCCACCAACCCCTTCGCTCGATCGAGTTTCAAACATTGATCTCCCCATCCTCGGTAGTTTAGCTCAACACGAAACAATCGCGTTAACTAACTATGCCACCAATACGTATGTGAATTAGTTAAAAAAATATAATTTTTGTCTCTCAAAATAAAACAAAAATTTGATTTTGTGGGAGATGCTGCAGATAAGAGTCTTCTACTCACATTAATAATCACAATTCCATGTGCTGTTATGATTCAAGAAGATATTTTTTACTAAAGTTCAAAACTCTCTGTCTAAGTTTGCCCTGAAGGAGAACATACAAGGATGAATTCAGGAATGTATGGAAGAACGGCAAGGAAGGATATTCACTAAGTCCCAATGGGTGCACTGGTAAAGGCAGTAGAGATGATGCGAGCTTCCCTATTGGTCTAAGATATTCAACACGTCCCAATGGGTGCACTGGTAAAGGCAGTAGAGATGATGCAAGCTTCCCCTATTGGTCTAAGATATTCACCACGTCCCAATGGGTGCACTGGTAAAGAGAGTAGAGATGGTGCAAGCGTCCCCTATGGTCTAAGATATTCACCACGTCCCAAATGGGTGCACTGGTAAAGGCAGTAGAGATGATGTAAGCATCCCTATGGGTCTAAGATATTGACCACGTCCCAATGGGTGCACTGGTAAAGGCAGTAGAGATGATGCAAGCTTCCCCTATTGGTCTAAGATATTCACCACGTCCCAATGGGTGCACTGGTAAAGAGAGTAGAGATGGTGCAAGCGTCCCCTATGGGTCTAAGATATTGACCACGTCCCAATGGGTGCACTGGTAAAGGCAGTAGAGATGAGGCAAGCGTCCCCTATTGGTCTAAGATATTCACCACGTCCCAAATGGGTGCACTGGTAAAGGCAGTAGAGATGATGCGAGCTTCCCTATTGGTCTAAGATATTCAACACGTCCCAATGGGTGCACTGGTAAAGGCAGTAGAGATGATGCGAGCTTCCCCTATTGGTCTAAGATATTCACCACGTCCCAAATGGGTGCACTGGTAAAGGCAGTAGAGATGATGCGAGCTTCCCCTATTGGTCTAAGATATTCACCACGTCCCAAATGGGTGCACTGGTAAAGGCAGTAGAGATGATGCGAGCTTCCCCTATTGGTCTAAGATATTCACCACGTCCCAAATGGTGCACTGGTAAAGGCAGTAGAGATGAGGCAAGCGTCCCCTATTGGTCTAAGATATTCACCACGTACCAATGGGTGCACTGGTAAAGGCAGTAGAGATGAGGCAAGCGTCCCCTATTGGTCTAAGATATTCACCACGTACCAATGGGTGCACTGGTAAAGGCAGTAGAAAATATGCAAGCGTCCCCTATTGGTCTAAGATATTCACCACGTCCCATGGATGCACTGGTAAAGGCAGTAGAGATGAGGCAAGCGTCCCCCTATTGGTCTAAGATATTCACCACGTCCCAATGGATATACTGGTAAAGGCAGTAGAGATGAGGCAAGCGTCCCCTATTGGTCTAAGAGATTCACCACGTCCCAATGGGTGCACTGGTAAAGGCAGTAGAGATGATTCAAGCGTCCCCTATTGTACTAAGATATTCACCACGTACCAATGGGTGCACCGGTAAAGGAAGTAGAGGGGAGGCAAGCGTCCGCTTTTTCTTTAAGATGTTCCTTCATCATTATCCTCTAAGATAATTACTAATTAAAACTAAATCTCTTCATTATTTCCCCTGCGATTAGTTGATTAGTTTAATCTGCTGGTGAGCATTTCATGTTTACATATGTATTTATAGCCCCTGTGTAAACGTGCATACGTGGTATGGCAAGTGTACCATTTGTAAAAGCTGTTGTGTGCCATTGCATCTTATATCCACTACCACTCCGACCGTATAGTACTGAGGATACTCTAGTAGAACCTCGACGTCCGAGGGAGTGAGGATATTCAGTCTCATACCGAGAGTTGATAGTGCCACAGTCAGAACAGGGTAATCTGCAAATAACAACAAAGTATATTAGAAAACAACTCATATCCTTCATCTTTACCATTTTTCAATCCTGAAGATCCTTTATTAGACCAGGCGCTATCTTACATTGAGTATGACAAAATTTGATTTCTGATCCATGTTCTGGGGACCCAGTTGATTATGAAAAGTGATGTTGTCAATTCCGGGGGTGGTCGACAACCCTTGGGGGAGGGGGGTGAATAGTGCTTGGGGTGGAATTTTGTTTCCACTATAACTTCTGACTAGTTCATCGTATCAAGATAAAACAAAATCTAATTGTGTTCCTATTAGGTAGGGTTATAATTTTTTTTTTTTGCAGTTGAATTTTATAATTAAAGTAAATTTAAAGAAAAAAAGGGAAAGTAAAATGTAAAATAACTACAATTATCTTCGTGGGGGCATCTTATATAAATATTATGTCTCAACTTCCTGAGAAAGTCTTGAATGCTTTTAAACAAGGTCATTTTACAATAAAACGGAAGAATGGAAAATTTAATTGTTATAATGTTACTAATGATCACGCCCTTGAACAAATACTTATCCTTTCTTACAAAGTTATTGGTGGCTAAACAGGAATATTCAGTAATATTCAAGCGACAAACAAATGGTGTCTACATTATCACAGTAAATCGTAATTGCATGAGACTGTCGGAATACTATGATTTGATCTCAGGTCACATTGGTGACATAGACGAATATTCGCACAGTGAATGGGGCACAAATATAAGAGTTAGAGATGAAGGTGATATGCAAATATTATCATATTCCTTTTTGATAACGATAATCAGCCAAACAAATAGTTTACGTAACATTGTTAATGGCTTAGTAGTAAATAGTGAAGAAGCAACATCATTCTTGCTCAGGGTGCAAACTATCGGTAAAGAAATGTTGGTATGAAAATTTTGCAAGTTATCACTTGGAGGCTGATTCTAGAATGTTCTTTCATGCTTATGAAGCTGTTCAACATAACTACTCATGCATTATTGTTATTCACAGTCTTGACATTGACGTTTCATACTTAGAATTCGATTTTGGAATCATTCATAGCTGTTGGTTGTATTCACCTTTTGATAATTGCCGGGGTCAGTGAAAATATAAGATGTCCTGGGTGCCATATTTTTCAGAGTATTATGGGGATGCAGTTAGTGGAGTTCGGCCGGCGTTAAATACTCATACAGGGTGTGACATAACAAGTAAACTGGGTACAAAAAGAAAGAGCCCTCAAATCTTCAAAGCAAACAGTAAATATCGATACTTAATTCTCTTAAACTTAAATACCTATGTATAAAATCAACTAAAAGAACTTGAGGTGTTATATTTACAGCATGTCAATAAGCCTGGACAAACTTGTGATGCAAGTAGACACATCTTATTTTGGGCCAACCCTTACGTCTTAGATTAATATTCTGAAAATTTAAAAATGACACCTGGACACGGGAATCAAACCCGGGACCTTCGGCTTAGTAGGGCAATGCTCCGCCACTGAGGTATCCAGGAGTCGTCCCGTGCCCAGGGTCATTCTCCACTCATATTTTAAGGCAGAAGCCAACTACCGAGTCAAATATGGCTGCGTTATCTGATAGCTCGCGAATAAAGCCGGCGATTTACGCACGTCCATCATAGACTCTACCTTAAAATATGAGTGGAGAATGACCTTGGGCACGGGATGACTACTGGATAGTTCATTGGCAGAGCATTGCCCTACTAAGTCGAAGGTCCCGGGTTCGATTCCCGTATCCAGGTGTCATTTTTCCATTTTCAGAATATGATATCTATATAAAGAATTCCTCTCTAAAAGCACAAATAATAGCTTCAGCTATTTGATTTTTAAATAATAATGGTTCTCTACCCTGCACTCCTGATAGTTTTCGACTTCATGTAATCCGAGTATTAGCTCAACTTCATGTTTGGGAGAATTCATTAAATGCATTTGTTGAGGCGCTAGATTCGTTGAGATTTGGCTAAGCTACAGATTCTGAAGATAACATATGACATGTTCTAATGAAACAGTCCGTTTTAAAAATCTGCTGTTTCCATGCAAATGTCAAGTATGTGCGTTTGTAATTTAAGCGAAACTTGGTTCTGTGCGTACTGTCCCTATCACGTTAATGGCTGCAAAAACTTCAACAACAACGAACTTATTATTGACGAAGAAGAGAACGGTGAAGAAACTAATTGTATTTTAACTTTGCATTTCAAGTTAAATAACATTCTTTTGAGGACTAACAACTATTTAACATTTAAATCTTAATGTAAAAAATTAACTGAAATGAATTTTATTAATTGAATTTTAATTTGTTCAGGAATAAAACAATACTTATTTGGATTACACATTATTATTATATAGCTTAAGGCCCCTTCATTGTTTAAGTCTTGGTATTAGTGAAATTTAGGTATATTTAAGTTACCAACGTTAGCACCCTAAGACTAGAAACCATTACAATTTTTAAAATCTTGTTACAATGAATGAGCCGGAAGTTATGGTGGAAACAAAATTTCACCCTTTCCCCCACGGGTTGTAGACCACCCCCGGAATTGACATCACTTTTCATACTCGCCTGAGTCCCTAGAACATGAAATAGAAGTCAACTTTTGTAATACTTGAAATACATACTCAATGTAAGCTAGCGCCTCGACTATTTGTTGATGTCAAGAGGACGTTCATCAATTTGTCGAAACAAAATCAACATTGAACCAAATATTTTGTTTGACGAACAAGAAATACTGTTCAACAAAGAAATTTACACTATTTTTAAATTGATGCGTCCCTACAGATAAAAAAAACTTTGTTTTAAGAGAGGATTTTTGTTTCTTGAACATCGAACAACAACTGTCTGACAAAGTCCGGCTGTGAAAATGTTCGATGGAAACGTTTGAAGAACAAATAAAACTGTTCAGGCACAATTTATCCATTTCCTCTACGTTTGAGATTAGTTCTGCAGTACGTCACAACCTTGTGTTTTAATATATTTGTGATTTATATTATCATGCCAGATGAGACTGAATTATACTGTGAGTAATAAATTGAATGAGACCAAATTGTAGTGTTTTGAAGATAACGAATGCATTTATCACTAAATATTCATGACTTAGTATGCCAAAAACTAATATATATGAATAATATCTAGTTTGTATACCCGTTTCC
Source organism: Timema cristinae (assembly GCA_039000515.1). Taxonomy (NCBI): domain Eukaryota; kingdom Metazoa; phylum Arthropoda; class Insecta; order Phasmatodea; family Timematidae; genus Timema; species Timema cristinae. The sequence goes on along the minus strand of JBCFYV010009801.1, from coordinate 9,881 downwards.
ACATCAACGCAAGATAGAGTACGAGTAAGTGGCGAACTTTATTCTAGAGTCGTATCCCCTGTAGGCCTAATCAATTACTGATAGTGTTATGACAAAATGGATTCTCACAATAGCTATTCTTTGGAGGTATCAGAAACAAATTAAAAAATTGCCAAGTTTCATTTGCTAGTACAGAACAACAAAAGCACTCGTGTTCCTACAAAGCCCAAACTAAGGGCTGCCTAGGATTTTGAACATCATATTTTGAAATATTTTATATTAATTTTGGGGGGACTTAAATTTAGGTTAGAGAGTACTTTAGCCCCCCTTATAAAGACTTAACGATAATACTGATAATTAGAAGAATTGTCCAAGCTAAATGTTGAAGTTTACGTTTGGTGTAAATAGGTATCTTGTTTAAAGTAACGAATACGTACATTTTTCCCAACAGATGAAAGCTGTCACAAATGAAACATTTTCTTTATTGAAGAATTCGGCGATTAAACTTATAACATGAAGGTAAGACATTTCTTGACTCAGATTCAGTTTAATTGTCAAAACAATTACAAGCTAATCACTTCGTGCGTTAATTGCATAAAATTATAATAAATATAAACAATCTAACGTGTTACTTTATACCACCAATATCTTTAAATAATACTTGTAATTGATTTATGTATTAAAATAATAATATTTGCACACAATGTTGAGGAAAAATCCAATACAACTACTAGACTAAGTTGAACAGATATATAGGCAAGGATACACAATTTTGAAAGTGAATAATAGTAATACTTTACCTATAAGTGGCGTCTTTTACCCACATAGTGATTTCAAATTGCCATTTAGAGAATTAGATCCCATTATTTAAAATTATATTCTAAACAAACCAAAGATATGAGCTCAGTGGTTTCTAGATCGTTTTACGGAGGTAATTCGATTGTGTACTTAATAACTTATTGTTGACCGAAGATGGCATGTGATGTCAGTTGTACTATTTGGAGAACCATTAAGGTTGATCAGTCAACAATCTATTTGCTCACAAGTACTTTTTGAAAGTATTAAAAAAACGTGATTTTTACATTAAATTATATCCTTCAAACTTTAAGAAGTATTAGACCCTAGGAATGTTCAAGATTCAAATTTAATGAACAATGTCTACTAAATATACACACCGTACTAAAATATATTCTGAAAACTAATAACGTTTAAAATAGGATATTAAACCCTTAATTAAAAAAGAAGTACTCGTATATAGAAGCTAACCAAGGAAAATTGCACCAAAATCGCACGCTGAAACGTGATAAAAAGCACATACAGTGCCATTGGATTCTAATAATATTAGGCCTTATTTGTTGAATTGGGCACACTAGCTCTTCATCTAAAAATATAATTTATCATTAACACGAATTATTTAATAAATAAGACACACTATCACTTCAATAAAACATGTAATTTAGCATTAACACACGAAGTATCTAATAAATAAGACACTAACTCTTCATTTAAACATGAAATTTAACATGAACACACGAAGTATTTAATAAATAAGACACACTATCTCTTCATTTAAACATGTAATTTAGCATTAACACACGAAGTATTTAATAAATCAGACACCTCATCTCTTCATCTAAAGATGTAAGTTTGCACTAATTCACGAGCAGGGGTGGATCCAGTAGTGGGGCTTGGGGGCACCCCCCCTTAAAAATTAAACCTATTAAATCAATGTTAAAGTCACTACTGGTTTTATTTTAATGTAATACAATCTCACTAACCAGATTTAATTTATTTTTAAATTGTTAGTGGTAATATTATTAAATTATTAATATACGATAATTATTATAAATACTTAAGACAAAAAACACATTAGGTATTAAAACGGTGAAAATAGGCATTAATTAAACTAACACAATTAGTAGTGCGCAACTCTCACATTATTGCACAAACCTTGTTTAGGTTTATATCTATTTAACCGTTTTTATTAATACTATTTCAATGATTAATAATAAATAAATATCTTTAAAATTATTTATTTTTAAATAACGTGCTTTTAACAAAATCTTTGAATAATACCACACACATAATGTGTTAGTATGGCTTAGTGATAAAATTTCGAATTTGAGTGCGAAATAACTAGCTAAGTAGGGTGGAAACAAGTGTTTGAAACCATTTGGAAATATTTTGAGGATTTTCTCAATTTAGCAAAATATATTTTGAATATTTTTCGTACTTTTGCACACACAAAAAGCATTATATTAACAATACTGGTTGATATTTGCGGTATGTTTTGCAATTTATGGTACAATATTGGCATGGTTGGGTTAGTTACATTTTAAATTAGCAAAGTTATTTCGTTATTGGCATTGTTTTTCTCTGATTTGGTAACGTTATATGGTTATTCTTGGTGGTCATGAAGATTACCCTGAGTCATTGTAGGAGTGTTTAGATGTATAGGGGTCGATGGAAGGTTGTATAGATGTGTAGGGGAAACGGTCTTTCCCAATTTAGTATTGTGCTTGTTTTATTTTTCCTTTGATGGACTTGAATGTTGAGATGATAGGCCTATAGACTTTAACCCTCTGATTGCCTTACACGGATGGATGTCTCTTATGTTTTGTTTTTTACAAGCCATCTCAATAGGGGTTACTAGACATTGACCTCTACTGTCCTCAATTGACCTTCAATATTGGATGTATAATAAAGTAATCACTCTTATTATTATTATTAGCACCGCGTCTTACTACCCGTTCGGTTATACGCAATTACGCTAATGTGTAATGGTAGGGTGATTGTGAGATGAAATGAAGGACCTACAGCTTAACGTGGAATCCGAACCACGGTGGAGGCCTGGCATTCCCCACATTCACAAGATGTCTTGTCAGAGGTGAAGTAAGAGTTTGGTAATCAGATAAATCAGTGTCGGGACTGAGGATTGAACCCCGGCCGCCAGCACAGAAGTCTGACACCTTACCCCTAGACCACCAGGTCACCTATTATTTAAAGAATGGTTAGAGTAGGGAAGCTGGCTGTGATATTCGACAATCGTCAAAGCTTCATCGAAAGCAACCTTATCACCGATGCTTAGTATTTCTACCATATCTCTTCGTGGTGTATCCTAAAGGTTTAAGAAAATGTTTGTTTGTAGGTGTTAACACTGTCATCAACCTTCTCGTAATTTAGGTTAGCTTCATGAACTTCGATTTTTTTAATCCTGCTGTATAATATACCCATTACATACGTTTTAAATGCAAAAGGAGCATGATTGTCTCTCCACGAAAATTTATACACTCTACGCTTTCATACGTCAGCCGCACGCTATTTTTTTTTTTTCGTGTGCTCATCGGCATGTAAATTACATTCCTAGACACCTCCGCAATCTTATAACTAGGTGGAACGGTCGGATAAAAATAATTGTTAATCGTATTTGTAGGTTTACCATTAATGTACGCTCCTTTGATAAGGCTACAGTTGATTCTGATCACGTTCACTCTCAAGATATTAACTGGTTAGGTAGAGATGTGCACTTTATTGGCCTCAAGAATATTCTGTTCAAATCCAAGTATAGAGGCGAACGTGTCCTTATACGTAAAATCGATCTTTTTTGCGCAAATTTTATGACACCGTAACGTGTTTGGGTTTCAAAAAATTGAAATTTCTAATCCTGCTAAAATTCGTTTTAGGGAATGCTCTAACTCGTTGAGTTCATATGCTCTAACAGGCACTATGTAAACGCTTTTCCCGCAGTAGAATTTATTATTTTTCCATCGATTTTTGGACTGGTTTCAAAATCGTTAGGACCGAGGGATCAATCATCTCTACCCTCCAACACGATGGGGGTAAAATAGTTTGTGCTCAAATCAGAGCTAGTACCCATCAGTGTTAACCTTAAAGACATGATTGAAAGATTAAATCTTTTGATTACTTTATTTATCAATAATAATAATACTAATATTTAGCACCGCGTCTTACTACCCGTTTGGGTTATACGCTTTAAGTACTAATTACGCTAATTGATTAGGAATTGGGAAGGTTGAATTAGAGGAAGTGAACCCGCATTTGCGTGGAGGGAGAGTGGAAAACCATTTAGGAAAAACCACCCCCAGTTCACCCGACCGAGATTCGAACCTCGATCTCCCCGTCCTTGGCGTCGAGCTCAACACGACAAGCGCGTTAGCCAACCACGCCACCGAGGCGGGTCTTTATTTATCCGTCAACTAAAAACCACAAGCATAAATGATCGCATATCTCACTGTCGTACGTTTGGAAACGTTTATGATTATAATTATATAAGTTTATATAAAACACTGCTACCATTTTGATAACGAACCAGCTCAAGTGGAGGTCTCAGATCCCCAAAACTGTCAAAATATATCACGTTATTTCCCCGTTTTATGTATGCAACCAAGTGCATACCATTTCCACGCTTATTGTCTAGGTTTACGATAGCTCGTTCGTTCACTTTTTGTCTAGCTGGTAAATTATTGCGCATAAATACTCCCCTAAAATGGATATGTTAAGTCGTTGGGCATAGCTTCTTAATTCTACGTCTGTCAGGACTTCCTGGAAGCATCGAAATAATTTTATTTTATAAGGTGTTAAAAATATACCCTTCCTAGAATGTTTTACTATGGCAATAGCTTCAATGGTTTTGTAATGCCGTTTAGCCTCGTTTAACTGTTTTTTTTCTGACTTAGGGGTATTTACAGCCTTAGCGATACCAGCCGCACCTCCAGCCAGTCCTCCTACAGCTGATATACCTGCGAGTGTTGGAATGATAGATAGAAGTCCTTCTGTTTTTGGTGTTTTAATAACTCTTGTTTTTTTTCTTCCTCTTCAAGAGTTGTCAACAGCAGTGGCTATCATATTGCTGTTAGATGGTGTTTTAACTCGTTTTAACTTTTCTCTTATTGATAACCATGCCCATTTTAACTTTAGCTTTCATGACGTTGCTCACGGCCCAAGCGGCTGCACGTTCTCCAAATCCACGGTCGTTTGATTTTGTTCGCTGCCACGCTTTCTCTGCATGAACTGTATCTGCGTGTGCCTATCAGTGAGGATTTGATATTTAGATTGAGCTATATCGTGCTCTTTACAAGCCTGATCTAACTCGTTTATGCCAGGATCACCTAGCTGTAAACCTTTTTCCAACTTTGTACCCTGCCTGCAGTACTGGTACTTTGGCAGATTAAGTTAAAATGGTAGATTATCGATGAGTTTGTTCTCTAATCCTTCCCTATACCTTTCATTTCACTTAATGTCGATCAACTATATATGTATTATATATACCTTAAAGCAGTATCATTAATGTTGCTAAACAGGTTAATACATTTTTGGTGCGTAATAGTGACTATGGCGAGAAGCTACCACGTCAAAGGGACAGTCCGCTTTTGCCCAAAACCTTGCGCAGCATAATTTGTGGGTCATCGAACTGCAGCTAGACAAACGGTATGATAAACCTTCTTGATGAACCCAACGGGCTTCGTTTTGAAAATATCTACATATATTCAAAATCGTTGTGTCAACCTAAATATGTCAGACTGGCTCATCATCTATCTCTCATCGAAGGGCTAGGCTATTTTACGTTTACGGAGAATGACAATATAGCATCATTTGCAATTTCACTACTTAACTCCATTTCCATATTCGATGATTTGGCATGCGATAAACAGAACAATCAAGCCTATTTTAGCATGGGACGTCATAAAGCGGTAGATTGTTTTTACCTATGCCAAACCTATTCGTGTATAACTAAACAACTATTGAGATACAATGCAAACTTGCTTATTATTTTCAAGATGGACGATACAAACTTAACACACGTGTATAATGATCACATGAATACGAATATGACATTACAAGAATTTAAAAACATATTTTCCATGTGTTGGCAAGATAAATAAGGTTTTCTGGTCATCAGTAAGGAAATGATTTAATTGAGGGGTGTTACGTACACGGTTTTGATCAATTTGTCATACTCGAGAAGTGAAGATATGCCTTTAGTTTTACACGTTCCGTCATGTTGAGTATATAAAAGTTTGGTCATACTCTCCTTTGTTATAGAATCGACAATGGTAGTGGAAATAAATTTGACATTGACTCTGACGGTAATTAAGATACCCACATAAAAAAGAATATTAATCTTGGATGAGCCGTTAAGCCAGATGACGCGTGCACTAAGCACTACGTAGATTGTAAAACTAATCAGCATAGCAACGAGCAGATAACTGCTATCAATAAGGCAGAATATGTATTAACAACGTATGTCGGTATGATAGTGAAAGATTCGGCAACCGCTCGTATGAGGATGCAACATATAAAAGAGTCTCAGACTATGCTTCATCGCGGGAGCAATTTTATAGTCGAAATTATGAAAAATTGTGCGATGAGCATCTCAACATATGACAATGACGAAACGTTTTACAACGTAGTTAAACATATCGTTCGTAACGTGGCTAGACCGAAGCAAGAATTGAACGCTGTTCCTAAATCCGATATTGATGAGCGTCTATGTAGCGGATTTTATACCATATATCTACAAAGCTATCTATCTAATACGGATTCGTTCCGCTTCATATCGAGTGGAACACCAGAATATGAGTTTCAAACAACTGGTATAGTACGTTTCATCAACACAAATCCTGATGTGGGAGAAGTGATTACTGTGCTAAATAGAAAATCTCTTGCAACGATACTATTTAAAGTTAAGGCAAAATATTATATTACGATAAAAATAAGAAATAAAAATGAAAAGCCAATTGTTACATTATATGACGAGATTGGTTTCGTCTATGATTCTACACCATAAAATGTAAATGCAATCCATCGCTTTCCTCATTTTAATGATGGAGAAGGAGAAAGTAACCGAGGATATCATTCAAGCCAGCGAAGCTATTCGTCAAAAGTATAACCTTGATGCGTATTCGATGACCGTACTCCCTTATGGCAGTGTTAATATCCAACCAGGCAAGAGAAAACAAAATAAAAATAAGAACAATGAACAGCCATTTTGAGGGTGTACGAGATTCGGCTCATCTCGGTTCGGCTCTGTTGATTTACTTTTTCAAGATTGTTTTGCAGTTTAATTATAGTAATTAATTTCCTGAGCTATTTTATATTTAACTTTAATTCCTGAATTATTTTATATTTAACTTCAAGTATTTAAATTTAATCCATTACCGAATCAAAATGCTACACATTTGTAGTGCTGTGATAGTGTAAAATATTTGTTTTGCACTTATAATATGTTCATTAATGCCTGAATCATTTTATACTTATATTTTAATTTAATGTGAGCTCTAAGTACCTACTTGACAAGGTGTTAAAGCTATTTAAATTTATTTTATTACTGAAACAGAATGTCACAAATATGTAGTGCTGTAAAATACAGTCACACAACAGAAAACTGTAACGTAAAAAGCTGATCTCAAAAGGAGTATCAAATGGAAATCCAACCTAAGTCGGGCGCATTGGCAAAGGAAAGAACATCGCAGGATTTGTCCAGTTAGCCTGATCTTGTTTTTTTATAAATTTTCTCGCGAAATTTTGAATAAGAAACATATCATAATCAAGATATCTTGACAGTTATTAAGGTTGAATTTGCATGAATACAGTAGGCCTATCTGAGGTTAATTAAAATAAAGTATAAGTCATTAGAAAATCTATATGACCCAGGTATATTAAAACTAATCAGCATACACCACTGATAAGTCCTACTCTAATTGTGAACCCTATTAACTTAGACAACTTACAACATCTGTTAAATTCATATTTTTGATAGCATACACGTCTCACAATGAGTGCAGCAGCAGTGTTCATCATAGCATACTATGCAACACCAATACAATGAAGATCAGGGCTCTTACTTAGTGTTCTTGCTTATAAGTTACATTATATAGATGGCAGGAGGGGTAGCGGTATGAATAAAAATTGGCTATTTTATTCAATATATTTCAAGTAAAGATTTTTTCTATGATTTTTTTCTATTAGTTACAGGGAAGATATAAAATGGCCTTAATTAGTATATGATTTTCTCGCGAAGTTCACAAGCCTCGACACCATTGTGTCAGGGTTTACCAGTGTCCTAAAGTCTGCACCGGCGACCTACTCTATTCCTTCATTGATATATAAAGAGGGTGGGTGTTTAAATATTAAACCTAATAGAGAGGATGGCGCACAAACCAATATGTTAATTAGTAATGAGAACAAAGGATAAGTGAGAACAATATAATTTAATTAAACACATACAATAAGCGTGATTAGGACACCATCTCAATGAGCATAGTCTATAGGTATTTGATAGATATTTGGTAACCAGCAATATATACATATGTCAACTAGAGGCGTGAAACACCCAATAGATGTACAAAAACATGCCTGAAAGTCAGACACCATCCAACAACATTACATGTTAACAAAATACATTTAGTAGGCTAAAGTATTGGGCGAGTTCTAGTTCGGTTATATAGAGCACCTGTGATAAAGGAACCAAGGGAAACCCTCTCATAGTGGGCAAGGTGTGATTAATGTTGAAATGACAAATACCACGGGCCAATGGCAGTTAAGCCCCACCAGTTGATTCCCCAACTGGAGCTTGACTAGATACTAACATACAAGTGAATAAATAGTAATACGAGCCGTGCCTGAGAGGCAGACGCGGCCCACAAGCACAACATCCCTAAAGGGGAGTACAAAACACAACACTAGTGACTCGAGCCCACGAGCCAAGCAAGACGGGCCGAGGTGGCCCACAGTTTTAACTCCTAAACCGGAGTTGCAAATAGAATTATGTACCTAACTAGGTATCATTCCCAGGTCCTTGAATAACTCGAACCATCCCTATCCCAGACAGCTACCTACAGGATAAAAAATATTTACACTGGGTGAGACGCGGGAAACATTCCCTTTATGCTGCTGGTTCAAGGACTTAGCAGAAGAAACGCGTGAAGTGCGAGAACCAGTAGATCTAATTAAAATAGAACTCTAAACCCTAAGCATAGCTAACTTAATTAACTAACATACCTTAAATAAATAATCATAGTGCTTATCACTACGCCTTGCCAAGATATAGACTACTCCTTGTTGTCTCATGATTATGTAGAGGCCCTAGTTACTTCCTCCTATCCAGTGGATCCGACATAGCAACCAACGTGATCATCGTCGAGTACTTTCTTCTCTCGGTGCAGGATGTCCGTAGTTCGGATTATTGGTGATAGTTGTAGCCGTAGTCCTTGTAGTGTTGTGATCACCAATGTGTTCGTTGTTATATCCATTGCAATCCTGCTACAGCATATATAGTAGGATTTGTAAGGCCTTGTGGGTCGGCCCCAAGTGAAGAGTGGGGAATGCTTCGGTTGAGCTCTAGAAGGTAGAGTCGCCGAGCGTACAATCCGCGAGCCGCCTTCAGTTAACTCGGAACTTTGGTGAGTGCGATGCAACATTATTTCTAGGCGAGGTCCGTCCCCATTCAAGCGGCGCCTCTTCTGATGGGGCAGGTGTTTGCGAGGAAGAGTTCGGCTAGTTGGTATGTGAAAAGAATAAACATGTGTTACGAGTATTGTATGTAGAAACAGTATGCTAGAATTAAATTCCTAATGACTTGCCTGGAGTAATTATTATTCATATTCCGAGGTTCAATGGGGCTAAGCCAGTTTAGCCCGTTACAAGTCAAATAACTCTTATATCGAAGGTGTGCCCAACCATAAAAAGGTTAACGAATAAATTAAATATCAATCATTTTTAGATTAAAAGTTGTGATCGGAGAGGTGTAAATCCCCAAAGTTTAATTCTTCCATAAAACAATTATCTATTGAAAGTTTGTCCAATCAAACAATTTTAATGAATAAATCCCATCGCCATTATTTTTATATGAGAAGTTGTTCCTTGGGGGGCATAAGCCCCCC